>JALPQD010000245.1:2254285-2441785 GCA_023101885.1 Typhlomys cinereus | reverse complement strand
AACAGTTTCCCCCCTAAGACTGTCAAGAGAGCCAAAGTGGACATATTTTCTAGTTTTGGTACCCAGGTTCCCGCCGGTGCATGTTTCAGGGAAGAGCTCGGCAGTGGGTGTCCCTTGGATCCCAGGAAGGCAAAAGACCCCAAGTGACATTGGGGGTTATTCCCTCAGTGCCCAGCAGGTGGGAGCTTCCCAGAAATTGCTTTTCCTTTCCGGCCAGCTGTGCTGGAATCTGTGCACGTTGCCCATAGACAAACTCATGACCAAACAGCTTAAAGAAATAAGGGCTTTTATTCCGGCTTAGGATGTCTGGTTACATACAGTTCCTTATCCAGCTTAGCAGGAGAGCTCACGACAGCACCAAGGAAACTGGCCACACCATGTCCCCAAGACGGCTGAGAGAGAGACAATCTTTACCTGCCAGACCAGCATGTCTGATCAAGTACAGGAGGGATGCCAACTTCCTCAACAGGTCTTCTTCTTATTCCCCTGCCCAGAGACTAATCCCACCACTGAGGACTTGTCCCATCAACTAGACAATCTCCTGCAGGCTTGCTCGGGCTTCATTCTGCTACTAATTTCTCACAACTCTGCCCAGCACTCTGAACCCTCAGTTGCCAAGTTGACACCAGTATCTAAGTATGACACCAGCCTTCTGGCCCCTCCCTCTGGAGAAAAGTCAGGTCAGGAGGCAACTACCCGGCTAACTTCTGCTCTCCAAAACAGAACGATCACAGCCCCCTGTCTGCAGCCCAACCTTTGTGTGTCAAATGTTCAGAGTCCATTATTCGGAGTTCATCTTGAAATTTCCTGGCTTGTTGAATGACCACTGTTTGTGTTTGTGTTTACAGTCGATTTGGGCATAAGGCTTCCCCAGGACACAGTGGTCGCTTCTTCCCCTGAGACAATGGAGACCAGCTCCGAGGCCGAGGCCGGCGGAAAGAATCTTGGGCAAGAGGCCAAGACTGAGGCGCCAGCTGTCAAATCACAGTTTTTCTTGACACTCTCTCGGCCGGTACCAGGACGTCCCGGGGACCAAAGCACAGATTCATCATCGGCCGCATCAGTGAGGTCTGACGTCAGCTCAAGAGCAAAGCCTGCGAACAAAGATCTGAGTGAGCACCCGGGACTTCCGGCAGCAGCTGGCCCCGAGCCGGCTGCAGATAAAACCCCAGGGTGGACCCCAGCGGAGGACCAGGGCCCTCCAGCACCTGAGCTGGAAGCAGCCGTCCCCTCCAGGCCCAAGGACTCCAGCTTCTTCGACAGATTCTTCAAACGGGACAAGGGCCAGGAAGAGACACCCGTGGGCAACCAGCAGGAAGCCAAGAGCCTAGAGCGTCGAAAGGAGACCACGGAGGCCGGGACGGGGTCGGAAAACTCCCATGGTGCTTCTGCAGGAGAGGTAAGTATGCAAAAGACTGTCTCATCCTAACTGTGTGCTGGGGGGGCGGATGGTGATAGGAGAGACTGCTGCTGCCTGTGTCACACGACTGCCTCCTGAGATCCCAGACAAGACATCAAGCTGTGGATCCTTCTAGAACAAGTAGCAGGTTGCAGCCTAGCACCTTCTCTGTGTTTCTGGGGCAGCCAAGACAGCTGTTCCATGTAAAAGAAAAGAGAAAGCGAGTCGCATATGGATGAATCTGCCTTCCCGTTTTTCTTAAACGCCTGGGTATAGTCTGTGCATAGCATTAATTCATCTAGAGAGACAGATATTAGAGAAATATAAATAACTTTGAAAATTTTAATACCACGCTGGGGATGTGGCTTGGTGGGTAGGGTGCTCGCCTAGCATGCATAAAGCTCCAGGTTTGATCCTCTCCCCACCCCCATCCCCACCCCAGCGCTGCATAAAAAGAACATGGCAAAGGAAGCCTATAATCCCAGAGCTTGGAAAGTGGATGCAGGAGGATCACGAGTTCAAGGTTATCCTCAGATATACAGCAAGTTTAGGGCCAGCCAAGGGGTAAGTGAGACCCTGTCTCTCAAAAGAAAAAGCATACAAACTTAAACGTGCTGCCTGCTTCCGTAGCAGGTTGGACAGACTAATTATAGTCCTTAGTAGGTTCGTTTCATCCTTACCACTGAGACACAGGACTTATCTATACCAAGCTCTGGGCTCATAGCTCTGGACATTCTCCTCCAGAGAGCCAGAAAAATCTCTTTATCCAAACTAGATTGTCCTAAAGGGAGTCCCCTGGGACAGCTACTCTGTTTCTTGAGCAAAGAAAGAAAAGCAAGCTTTTTTTCCTTTTCTTTTTCACTGAAGCATGCCCTTGCCCTTAGTCTCCAAGTCAGAGACTAAGCCGCTTAAATACAGAAGGAAATAAGCATTGGCACACTCTCCTTTCAAAGTACCGTTTCCTGACTAAAAGACTTTACATGGAAGTATTTTTCAACACCTAGGCATAAAGTCAAGCGCTGATAGCTGAGCTTTGAAGGACAGCTAGGTTTCTATAACAGAATTGCTTGTGCTAATGCTAATGTCCAAGGTACTGCCCAGGTGTGGACAACACTGACTATTGCTTACTGAGCGCTCCACATGGGGCAGGCACTGCGCTAAGCACTGCGCATATGGTAATGAAAGTGTTAACCTGTGGCGTTTAATGCAGAATGGCGTCAAGCATTATACCATGAGGCTGGGGATGTGGTTCAGTTGGTTCAGCTGGTAGAAGGCACAAAGCCTTTGCTTCCAGGCCCAGCACTGCATAAGTCGGGTGCAGTGGATCACAGCTGTGATCCATCTGGGAGGTGGAAGAAGGATGGGGGAGGGGGATGTCCAGGTCCTGTAGGCTGCACAGTGGGCTGAAAGCCCACCTGGTACATGCGACCCTGTCTCAAAAAAAAAAGTTATAGTATAGCTATTAGACACCAGTCCAAAATTCTGACGTTTGAAATTGGGAAAAGATGTAATGCTAATCTATTGAGCATAAGGCTAGAGTGATCATAAAACTAGCATGTCAATTACAGGATTAGCATGTTGATCATAGCTAGCTAGTATGTTGATTATAGGGCTAGTGTGTTGATCAGGCTAACATATCAAAGGCTTTCACTATTAACATTCTCACTACTTCAATAAATTTTGACTCAAAGAGTTTATTTTCAAATTTTTCTTTTGATAGTTCAAACGCTCCCTTCCCAAGCCATGCCAATTCACAGAGCTAACCGCATAGCTTTGCTGTAGTTCACAACAAGTGCTGAAGGGAATGTGGATCTTCTTTTCCAAGGATCACGCTGTGCCAGGCACAGGTGAACCTGGGGCCCATGGCATGGCCAGGGCACAGGATCTCTGCCCTTGGGACGCTGGCCAGACTCAGGGGATGGATGGGAATCCTGCAGCAGCGATACCTGACGCTTGGTGCTCTGCTGGGAAACAGGTCTGGAATGATGCTGAGACCTGAGGCTGTTCCACTGGTCACACGGAGTGACCTAGGTCTCTCCTCTGGGCCTGTACACTGGTCACCTGTATTCATAAGTGTATGAGAAACGCTTTATGAACTTTCCTCCAATAGAGAGGCTGGATTTCTATCACTGACCAGGGGAAATCAGAAATTATCCTGGGTTACTCTTCCTCCTTATTGCTTTGCTGGGGTTTCCCAGGCTCCACCTACCAGGACTGGAATTACAAGCCGCTGCCATTTCCACCTGATGATTTTTAGGTGGGATCCAGGGATCTGAATTCGGGTCCCTTTGCTTCCAAGGCAGAGGGTTTGCCCGCCGAGTCATCTCCTCAGCCCTGTGCTTTGTTTTTTTAATAGCCATGTGCTTTTTTGGCGTGGGACTCCACAACCAATCCATTAGCCAAGTTAGGAAAAGATGGAGTTATTTGAGAAAAGAGAATGAAGACAGACCCTACCCATCTTTGCATGGTTGCCTAGCAACCCAGCCAAATCCTCTCTCTTAATTAAACAAACCAGTTCAGCCTTCCATAAGCAGCCCTTGAAGGTATTTAACCACAACACCCCCACCCGCTGGTATTGACCCACCCTTAGTCTCAGAAAACTGAGTAGGGGAGCGGTTTGGGGGTGGGTACTTTGTTAACTGGGCCTCCTTTGATGGAGACGGGGGCCTCAGAGACCACAGCTCCATTTGCAGACAGCTTGTTCCCAGATGAGGCTCTCGTCAGAAGCAGCCTGAGTTAAAAACACAGCAGGTATCTAATTCAGTCCAACTGGGGGTGGTGATCAGAAACCATAACCGTCTCTCAGGGGGCCCAAAAAGTAACCTGCCTTCCCTTCTGGGCAGCTTGAACTCTCCCTCCGGCTCACCATGGAAATTTATGTGTCATTTTGTTACCTTGCAAATTTCCATCCTTTTAGTGGATCATATCATTGAGTTAGAGTAATTAAAGCAAGACAGGAACTCATGGACAAATGAAGCATTTACCATGTAAACTAAAGAAAACTGAAACTGTGAACAACCCACCTTGTACTATGTACATATAAGAGGGGTTTTTTTGAATAGTATGTAATCACCATTTCTTCAGCCTACGACTGTGTGAGCATTCAAGTATGCACATCTGCAAGGATTCAAATCCAAGTAAAAACCCAGACATATCTCTATCTCTGTCTAGCCTTTTGGTCTGTAAAGGCTTCTCAGCTGGGCCCTAGGTTCATGCTTTCTCCCAGGGAAAACCAATCGCTCCCAAGTATAGTGAGAGAACACAGCCCAGAGAAGTCACGATGAATAAACCCTCACATTCCACAGCGTTCTTGGCGGGAAGAGCGCCAATGTGCAAAGATGGGTGTCAGTGAATTGACTCAGAATTCTTAGGGCAAATTATGCCTTGACTTCTGCCCCTCAGCTGTGTGCTCCCTCCCCACCACACAGAGAGAGAGAAAGAGAGAGAGAGAGAGAGAGAGAGCCCTGCCCCCTGCTGTGATTGGATGCCCCTCTTTGGATTGGAATTCTAGCCACATACCCATCAGGAACAGAAACTCCACCATTCCGGGATGGGAAGAGGTGGAGGTGGGGAGGTGGGTCCCCAGGGAGGGAGGAGACACAGAAATCTGTGTCTTCAGAAGGCGATTTTATTTGTGTGCCTGATAAGACAACATTCAGAGCAGAGCATCAATTAAAACAAGGCAAGAATTCACAGACAAATGAAGCATTTACTACGCAGGCCAAAGAAAAGATAAATTATCGACCTTCCCCCTCCCCCAGTTTCCACTGAGCCACGATTCACACAAGCCAGCGACTTGGCAGGCAGTTGGTTTTTTTCCCCTCTCTCTCCCCAACTGAACCAGAGTTCTAAGATAAGCATTTTAGCGATCATCACACGTGCACCAGATGATCATATAATGGACATCTGACCTTTCTTGGTTATAAAAAGAAAACACTAAGTTTCTGTTCTCCACGTGATACTTCTGTATCTAAGTATCTTTAGGGTAGGAGTGGGGGAGTAATTAATGGTGGTCTTGTGCACTTTCCTAAGATTTAAGGAGAATGTTTCTTTTTTCTCTCTCTTAAAATTTTAGCCAAGTTTAGGGCTGGATCCATGGTTCAGTGGGTAAGAGTGCTTACTGCACAAACATTTAGAACTGAGTTCAAATCCAAGTAAAAACCCAGACATAGCCATGTATGTACCTTGTCTCAGGGGAATAAGAAGGATGCACCTTGTCTCAGGGAAATAAGAAGGAACACAATCAAACAACACCTGATGCTTTCCTCTGGCCTCTGCATGTGTGTCTACTGCGCGCACACACACACATATGAACACATGTGCACGCACGCACACACTAAGGCCTGCAATAGTTAGTCAAGCACTAACCTTGTGTAGGGTATGAAGGGTAGATGGCTGTCTGATCCTTCGAGGGCCCCTAGAAGGTGAAATTGGGTTTTAAGAGGTGCTGAAAGGAAAGCCTTTGGCCCTCAGCTCCCTCGGTCGCAAGTATGATGTCACCCCTACCCTCATGCCTCCCAATCCCCTGCCATTAGATCCCAGAAGCCTCAGCGTTCCCCACATGGACTTGCCCCAGGGAGTGCAATGGGCCACCTCTGTCTTCTAGAAGCGTCCTTCTCACTTCGCTCCCCCTTCCTGGCCATGCTTCTTCCACATCCCCAGCTGGTCAGGTCCTGTGAACACTGGAACTTCCAGCCTCTCCTCCAGGCATCCTTGAAGACCCCTCAGGCAGCCCTGTGGGTTAAATGTAGCTCTCTTCCCACAAGCCCCAGATCTGTCTCTCCTGCAGAGATCTCCCTGGGGTCTGATATCTGTGTATAGCAGCAGCTTCTTTTTTTTTTTTTTTTTGACATTGTCAAAAACTATTTTGTTGTTGTTGTTAGTTTTGACAGTTTTTAAAAATATTTTCCTAATTTTATAAGCATATTGAGTACTTATCCCTTTCTCCCTCCTTTCCTTCCACCTCTTCCCTCCCTTCCCTTCATCAATCCATCCCATTCCCTCCCACCCTCCTGCCCGTTTGCTTCTATGGGCCCCAGGGTTCCCTCCGGATTGTCTGCTCTCTGGGGCTTTAGGCCTCTCAGCTGTGGCTTCTGCAGGTTTGTTTGGATTTCCATACTTCTGTGGGCATATCATGGGGACACCTTAAGTCCACTATGGCCCAAACCTGAATATGTGTCCATTTGCCAAGTAACAACAGCTGGCCCACCCCCTCAGACCCCAGTCCAAGCAACTATGATCCCCTCCCCCATTGCTATTACTGATAGAGCTGCAACCAGAAAACCAAGTCCTTCCTTTCCCACGTGGTCTTTTTGTCTTCGTATGCCATATTTCAAACGGGCATAGACATTCCAACATTGATTAGGAAACAAAATTGCCAAACCATAAACAGAAAAGTACCATAAGGAGCAGTCCAC
This sequence comes from Typhlomys cinereus, assembly GCA_023101885.1. Taxonomy (NCBI): domain Eukaryota; kingdom Metazoa; phylum Chordata; class Mammalia; order Rodentia; family Platacanthomyidae; genus Typhlomys; species Typhlomys cinereus. The sequence goes on along the minus strand of JALPQD010000245.1, from coordinate 2,434,969 downwards.
AACACCCAAAAACAGAGAAATACAAAGGGACTCTCCACTCCATCCAAAAACCCAACCAGATCCCCAGTGCCTGGGGCCACACAAATCTTCCAACACAGTAGGTAACACTCATCATCCGGCGATGCGCACTGTGGTCCTCCGCCAGACCTTTGGCCACCTCTGCTTTATCACACCCATGGGTCCAATCCTATCTTGCATCCCACACAACAGAATTCATCAGCTGACCCGAGCATCTCAAAGTAGCTATAATGAACTGAGCATATGAAGTGAATTCCATACTCACATCAGAACCCCAAACCGAATACTCCCAGCAAGAGTCTAATGCTGGATCCATGCGTAAGAGAGAACACGTGGCATTTGTCTTTCCCACACAGGCTTCGAAAGCATGAATGGCGACTCTTGCATTTGGTTCATCTGTCTCTCCTGTCCCACTCCACCTCTGTCCCACCCATCAGCTGACCAATCTCTAGCAAGCTGCCAGACCCCTCTGAGCCCCAACTGGTCACATAGGTCAATTGAGGGCAATGCATCTTAGTCACACAAAGGATTCATACAGAGAAACTTGTGTATTGAAGAAAACAGCAAACTGCACTTAGTGAGTTCATTGCTTCTGCCCGCTGCTCTGTTCCAAGTTCTGATCTCGAAACTCTAAGAGCCAGCGCAGGAGCGTTTGAGGGCTGTGCAATCCATCACTTTAGAGATTATTTGTGGATTTATTTTGTGGGGTTTGGGATGGAACTCAGAGCCTGTCATGTCATGGTTAATCACACTGCAGTCCTTGTTTGGGGGGGCTGTGGGTGTGTACATGTGTGTGTAGCAGAGGAACCTTGAGTGTGTGTCCCTGTGGAGGCCCAAGGGTGACATCAGGAATCACCCTGGATTGCTCTACCTCCTTGTTGCTTTGCTCTGGGATTTCCCAGGCTCCGCCCACCAGGGCCAGAAGTACAGGCTGCCGCTATTTGCACCTGGTGTTTTTCCATGGGATCTGAGGATCTGAACTCAGGCCCTTTTGCTTCCAAAACAAAAACATTTACCTCCTGAGCCGTCTCCAAGGCCCCCACAGCCTTCATTTGATAGCTTCGATGTTCACAGTCACCGGCCGAGTCCCGTCATCTCACCCGTGCATCTCCCTTTCTACCCCAGGCTGGTCCAACTGTTGCCCACTGTCCCCTCTGATCTTGGCTGCCCCGTGGCCAAAGAGTGGCCAGTGCAGGACCACGTGCCCCCCAGGGCTTGCTCAGTCTCCCCCGTCTTCCACTTTGTTCTCAGGAACAGGCTGGTCCTCCAAGCTCAGCTTCTCCCAGTCCTGACCCCAGCCGCTGCTGTGAATCTGTTATTTTTCTGTCTGGGACACAGTAAGTCAAATTCCGTGACAAAATCACTTTGAGGGAATCATTGCCTTGAGCAATGAATAATCGCACGAGCCTTCCTGCATGCACGCAGGAAATCAAAGCTCAGGAGAGAAAGTCCCTTCCTCTAGTTGACCCAGCCAAAGTGTGGCAGAGTCAGAATTTCTGTCTCCAAACTTAAATGACTGACATTCCTGGTCTCTCCCTCTCTCTCTCTCTCCCTCTCTCTCTCTCCCTCTCCCCCTCTCTCTCTCCCCCTCTTCCCCCTCTCTCTTTCCCTGTCTCTCCATCTCTCTCCCTCTCTCTCTATCTCTCTCCCTCTCCCTCTCTCTCTCCCCCTCTTCCTTCCTTCCTTTCTTCCATTCTTTCTTTTGAAACCTCAGTAAGATTTAATTCAGTGGATTATTTGATTCAGCAAATATGAAATTAGAAACGCCAAATCAATCCTCAGAAACATTTTCTCACAAAAAAACAAATAGTTCAATTCTGATATTAGGAGACCAAATGAATTACATCTGTGTTTTCATTTCATTTTTATTTTCTGTGCATGAGGATGTAACCTGGAATATTGTCTTGCCTAACATGGGAAAGCTATACATAGAAAAGTGACTTCAGAGTTGGAGAGACGGCTCAGGGGTTAAGACTGTTTCACAAGCAGAAGGTCCTGAGTTCAGATCCCAGGTCCCATGTAAAAATGCCAGGCAGAAATGGTGGCTGCCTGCACTTCTGGCTTGAAAGGCAGAGAGCCTGGGAAATCCCAGAGAGAAGCAAGAAGGAGATAGAAGCAATCCAGGATGATTCCCAAAGTCACCCTTGGGCAAACTCCACAGGGTCACACAGTATCTTCTGATACACACATGCACACACACAGAAAAAGTGACTTTAAAATCCAGGTGCAGTATTTGGGCCACCCTATGACACAGCTGTAGCATATATGTTTATATGTACATTTGCCCTTGGACCCATTGTATGATAACAGCCGTATCACATATCTTTTGTTTCTTCTTTATTTTACTTTTAATCTTTAGCACTTTCATTCATAAACACAATGAATTCATGTGTCTTCACCCTGTACTAGCCAATCCCGCCCCCTCTCTGTCCCACATCACACAGTCTCCTCTCCAGCCAGTCCCCCTCCTGCTGCCATGTCTTTTTGCATGGGCGGCTCACCGGGTTTCAGCTGGGACATCTGCGCTGGCAGGTGCCTGAGTACTCGCGGGGCATGGGTGACTTATCAGAGGGTAAATGGTGGAGGAAAGCAGCTCCCCACCTCCTGGCTGTCATCAGCCTTCAGTATCTCTCAGGAAGCATAACATGTTCTTATAAATACACTGCACTTGGATGCACCATTCGCCAGCTCGGGGTCAGTTCATTCTGGCTCTTAGCATGGAAGACACTGATCATGGCTGTAATCTAGGGAGCTACACTTTGCAATGAGTTTGCAAATCCAGACTTGAGCGATTCTCCCTCCCCGGTTAGCGGGTCCCACTCACTCTTTCAAAAGCTGTAAGGACAGCTCACTCGTGGAGAGTCTCAGGAAGACGACAGAACACGTGCATGAGAGAAGAGCCTATGGCAGAGAGAGGCGGAGCCAGAATTTGCCCTCCATGCTGGTAGCTCATCAGGATGCAATGCTCTGAAGCACTCCTGGTGTGGTGTCGCTACCCAAAACCAACCTGCGGGGCACTGGGCACCAGTCCCGTGAGCTGGGCAGGAACCAGGGCTCCTATGCCATCAGCAATTTCAGGGAATACGTTTGCTTTCCTCTCTATGCCAAAGACTGGGAGCAGATATCAGTCTACCGAGGTTCCGGTGGGTCGGTCCTAAGCAAGCATGCTTGTTTCTTTCACCAACTGATTCTCCAGTTCAGTTATCCACGTGGCTCTTGAGCATCTAAAGAGCAGGACCCTGCTTCCAGGAGAAGAGTCTCTGGCAGACACCAAGCCAGACATGTAGACCAGCTTTTCCCACAATGCATATAGCCAACAGATAGGTGTTGATCTGCAGGGTTCCCACTGTATTGTGATTTGTCGGTCATGTTTGGAAAATTGTCTCTTTTATATATAAAGAAGCAAGCAGCGTAGTGAACCAAATCTATCAAAGGAAAAGGAAACATAAACATAAAAATAAAATACCACTGTCCAACAATTCCCAGATGTGTCCACTAGGCGGCGGCATGTCCCCCCAAAATCTATTTCCAGAGTGTAGCAATTCCTGGTCAGAAACGAAGCTGGTTTTTAACACAGTTTGTAGCTCCTGCGACCATCATCTCCAGATTTGTCCAACATGGCAGCGGTGGACACCCCTTCCTGATGGACAGTCCCTACAGTTGTTTCCCTGTCCTTGCCAAGGGCTCAGAAGACCCCATACATTTTCATCAGTGTCTGACAATGGGGTAGGAGGAGTGTGGGAAAATAAAAGGGAAAATTTCCCATGCTGATACACATTATTTTTAAACTTATCCTTAAGTGACTTACAGCCTTGTAATGAAATAAAAGAGGTGATTACAGAGGCAGTTACCACCATCCTGGGTTCCTGAGACCCTACTTACCAAGGAGGTCGAAGTCCCACTCAAAGTCAGCAAAGGGAGGCGGGTGCAAATTATGATAATTTCCATTATTTTTGCAGCATGCCAAAATGCAGTTGTTTAGCTTGCGTGTTGTTGGCTCTTTGAAGCCAACAGAAAGGGGGGAAATGCATAGGCTTATCTCATCACTAGAATCCCAATCATGCTGTTTGCTTAAAGGAGGGTCCAAGTGTGTTCAGGAAAACACATCTGCTATCTAAAAATCTGTTGTAGGCAGAAATCCAGCCAACCTTTTCCCAAACCATCTTCATGCCTAATATCCATTTCTCTCTCTCTCTCTCATAAATAACAGTAAAAGAAAGACATTGGAGCTAGAAAGAGGGCTCAGTCAGTAAAGTCCTTGCTTTGCAAGCAGAAGGAGCTGAGTTCAATCCCTAGAACATGCTTGAAAAAAAATTAAGGAAGTGAGCATGGCAGCATATGCCTGAGACCCTGGTGCTGCTTGGGCGGAGATGGGCAGCTTGGGGGACTCCCTGGCCACCACTCTGGCCTGCTTAGCAAGTTCCAGGCTAAGGGAGAGACCCTGTCTCAAAACTAAAAGTAGACACTATCTGGAGATGGACACCCAAGGCTATGACCTCTGACCTCTGACTTCTGACCTCCACATGCATGTGCATCAGCACACACATATACCTACATATACATGAACATGCAATGGTGTACATATGAACACACACACACAAGCATGTGTCCACAGATGCACAAACATGCACACGAGCATACACAGAGAGAGAAAGACTTTCTTTCATCCATTTAAAAATACTGCTATGATCATTATCATTAATTACTATTTCAAGGCCCCCTATCCTGCTAGGGCAAAATCTATCGCTGATATTAAGGGACACAATTCTGCTTGCTGTTTGCTTCATGATTCCGGGGCTTGAAGCCAGGCCTCCTGTGTGTCAGGCAAGCGTTCTGCCTAATTCCATGTCCTGTGCATTAGAGGATGTTCAATAGTGTTTTCTCTAGTCTGCCCACTAGATACCAGCTACATAGGGTGGGCATCACTACCTGTCCTTGAGGGGAGGAGAGGCCAGTGGTACTTTGCAAGTGAACTGTGCAGGGAAATCAGCGCAGAGCAGTCGACAGCAGCAGCACCTCAAGTTGCTCCCTCTGCAATAAGGAGATAAGAAAAGACCACAATTTAAAAAAAAAAAAAAAGCAACAACCATCTAAGTCTTAAAGGAAAAGTGGCAAAGTGTTCCTGGCAGGTAGAAGGTCACATGCAAAGGTCCTGAGGCAGGAATTTTTTGACACATTCAAAAGACTTCAAGAAGACCACTGAGGTTACAGCAGAATAACTGAGGGAATGAATTAAAACATAAAGTGGTCAGAAAAGACATGGGAATGGGATGAGCTCGCTTGTCAAGTGGGGTCTTTTCATCACAGATAATAGGGGTGCCAGATGCAACAACACTTGGTAGCTAGTTGGTGTTGGGTATGACCATTGGTGTTCTTGGGTCCCCCGTTTCTGCACCCCCATTTCTGTGAAAGCTCCTGATGACCAGGAAATTGGTGCTAAGACAGAAAGACGCATAGAAGGAGAAAGAAAGAGGAGAGACGCTTCCTGTGTGCTGCTTGCACTTTAGCTGTGGACCACCGGGAGTCTGAGGGATTCACATGTAGTTCTGTTTGCTTTCTGTTCCTTTGCTTTACGACAAGCTCACCTGAGCCCAGGCTGACCTTCAGCGCACTAGCAAACCAAGGAAGACCCTGAACTTCTAATCTTTCTGCTCCTCCTTCTTAGCCCTGGGAGTTCAGACATGCACCTCCATGATGCCCAGATATGCACACCCATGATGCCCTGGGTTTGTGTGGGCTTCGTGCATGCTAGGCGAGCATTCTCCCACTAAGCTCCATAGACCCCTCCTGAAGCTTAGTTTCCCTGCACCTAGATTTAATCCAGCATTAGCATGATGCTGACATGATGCTATGTGACATGAGCTAAGCTGACAGTCACCCACAAACGGTCTGTCACTCCTCAAGTGTTCAGGTCTGTCAAGTTCCAGGTTTGCCCTTCTTCAGCTGTATGGCTTTGGATGAGTAATCTCAGCTAGTTTCATCGTCTGAAAGCTATCGCTTGTAACATTTGTCCCAGAAAATTAGAAAGGCTAAATGACCAATGGTTAATGTGCTTACTTGTATAGCGGTTTGTATATTGTACACCCAGGCTCTTCGACAGTATGGATTATTCCATAACGAGCAATTGCATGCTAAGATCAACAAATGGGCTTGTAAAAGGAGGCCACACGTGGCGTTTGGTCAGTTGCCACGTTGTGAAAGTGCTGTTCAGTGGCTGGGAGAATCCACCGCCATCGCTCATCCTGGACTTCCAGAGGAGAAGCATTGGGTTGGTGCATCTGTGGAGGGAGACCCCCAAATCTCCACTGCTGGAGGAAGACATCAACAGAGACAGAAATGCCAAGCCTCCTGGCTCCTCACCCGCCCCTGGGCAGGGTGAGACAGCCTATCAGACAACAGAGAGATAGCCCCCCCCATGCCTTTCAAACCAGGGAGCAGCGGAGATGAAGGGGTGACCACCAGGGGGTCAGAACCCCAAGACTTTGGGTGAAGAAAAGAAATAGTCTGGAAGAAGAGGTGAAGAATCCAAAGTAAGAGGGGTGAACTCATACTCGTGTGTGTGTGTGTGTGTGTGTGTGTGTGTGTGTGTGTGTGTGTGTCTGTCTGTCTGTCTCTCTCTCTCTCTCTCTCTCTCTCTCCGTCTGTGTTTCTCTGTCTCTCTTTGTCTCTCTCTGTCTCCCTGTCTCTCTCTCTTTCCCTCCTCAACTGAAGAGCAAGCTCCCTGTTGTGGAGCCCCAACTCCTGCCCCTCCCCCACCTCCGCCCTAGACACCCCCTGCTACTTTACCAACTCACCAGGCGACTGTCAGAGCCTCCTGCCCGATGAGACCTGCTGTAACTCCACCTAGGGAAATCTTCCGTTGTTTTGCAAGAATCTTGAGTTATAAAACCCACATACCTCTTGACCTAGCACTTCCACTTCTGGTAATTTACCCAATGAAAATACAGCAACATAGGAAAGATTAAAAAGCCAAAGTATGGGGCGGTCTGTCTTAATACTGCCTAGAACACGCATCTGTAAAATCATAAACATCATAATTGCAGTCAATAAGGATGCCGGGCCATGCATAAGACAATTGAAAACAGAAGAAATATCATGAGTGGCCTGAGAACGGCAGATCCAGCTGTTGTCCCTTAGATGACGGGAAAAAGCCCAGGTGATCCGGGCACCCCTGGCCCATCACATAAAGGTTCTTGTTACTCCATTCATCTATGTGGAGTCACATGATGTACCTTATCAGATGCCTTTGCGGACCTCACTGCTCTTGGTCCTTAGTGACCAGTCCCTGTCCGTGGAGAATCTAGCCTGGTGGGGATGGGCTGGGATTGATTATGTGGGCAAAGATGCTGTGGCATTGGAAGGTAGAAAGGACCAAGGGACTGTGGCAGAGGTGACAGCTGGGAGCAGAACTTCAGCTGGCCTGTTAGGGACCGAGTTTGGGACAAGAGACCACTCAAGACAAAGGACAGGGGCTGGGGAGGGCTCAGCCAATGAAGTGCTTGCCATGCAAGCAAGTGGAGGAGAGTTTGGATCCCCAGAGCTAGTGAATGCCGGTGGGTGTCTGTCTGCCTCTGAAATTCCAGCCTCGGAAGGTAGAGAGACAGGATCCCCAGAGCAAAGTGGCCAGCCAGACTAGCTTTATCGATGAGCTCCGGGTCTGTCTGAGAGACCCTGCCTCATACAAGAAGACGGAAGAGCAAATGAGGATGATTCTCAGTGTCAACCACGGAGGTCCACTTGCATGTGCGCGCGCGCGCACACACACACACACACACACACACACACACACACACACACACGCACCCACTTTCATTCAGACATGCATGCATACCATACACACAGACACATGAAAATGGAAAAACATAAAGTTTGTAAAAGAGAAAGACTGGATAAACAAGAGCCACTCTGCCCTGTTCTTCAGAAAAGGGATGCAGGGCTGGAGAGACAGCTCAGTGGTTAAGACTCCACCTCGAAAGTAGTAGGTCCTGAGTTTGGATCCCAGATCCCACATAAAAAAGCCAGGCAGAAAGGGCATCAGCCCTCACTTCCAGCCCCGGTGGGTGAGCCTGGGAAATTCCAGAACAAAGCAAAAAAGAGATAAGAAGCAATCCAAGATGATTTCTGAAGTCACCCTTGGGCACATAAAATATTTTAAATAAAGGGACACAGAAGAGTCTGAAGTAAACCATTTCCGCTGTCCCAGGAAACATAGAGCCTGTTCTTGCTGCCTCCTGGTGAGGCCGGGGGAGGGAGCAGAGGTGCTGGACCACAGGAAGTAGGTCTGAGGGCCTGGGCAACCCGTAACTAGACCCAGAGACAAGATCTCCTGTATTGTTAGTTGAAGCAGGTGTCGCAAGAACATTTTTGGAGAAGGGTGGGTGCTTGGAAGAGCTGTGGGCTTAGTACGTGAGGTGACCAGAGTCCAGCCTGTACCCCTTCTCCATTAGGCATTTGCTATCTGGCAGGTCCCGTTCCCAAGCCAGAGGGGATGGAGAGACTCCCTGCCTATGCAACATGACACACAAGGCCGGAATCACTTGTGGCATGTTTGAAAAGCTCAGAGAAAGCTGTCCAGAAAGAATGTACAGGGAGGACCAGGGAGAGGGTAGAGACCTCAGGTGTAACCGCAGGAAGCCAAGTCAGGGGTCAGACTGACTCCAGAGCCACCTGAGAACATGGAAGATGGGCAGGTCGGACACCTGGGACCTGTGGATGGTTGAGCGTATCGGCGTAGAGCGATGGCACTTACTGGCCGGTGGCCCTGGAGAAACTGTCAGTGAAGAAAGATCTAGGATGCGTCCCACCGTCCTGGGGAATGAGCTGATCGGTATTGATGACCTGGCACCAAGGAAACAGGTCTCCCGGTCCACCCGAAGGATTCTCTAGATGCAGCGTGGCCTCCAGACAGGCCTGTGAAGGAGCATCTCATCTTAATGAAGGAGGAAGACCACGGTGGGCGGGACATGGCCTGAGCGATGCTCCAGGGCTGTATGAGATGGTCAGAGCTGGCTGAGTGTGGCGGGCGAGCCCGTGTGCGTCTACCAGTTGCTTTCTGCTCTTGACTGTGGACAGGTGCGGGGCATGACTCTCCCGCCCTTCAGCCCGCTTCCTTTACAGTCCCTCGAGTCACGCTAGTATTTTGTTAAGACCACACATAGCGATACTAAAGCAGTTGGCTACATGCCCCATATCACGTTCCCAATACCTGCAAACTCCCGGGGCCCAGAGCAGAAGAGTTACTGAAGTTTCATTCTTCTGGTCGATGTGACTCCCCGCTGGGGAACTGGGTGAAGCCCCCCAGAACCAGTTCCAAGGTGACAACTCAGTAGATCAGAAGCCACAAAAGAAGGAAAACCTTGGCCTCTCTTCCCACCTCTGCACATGGGGAAAAAAGGGCTTTTGTTCCGGATGTGACATGCACGGCTGTGTTTGTTTCCCTCTGGCCCCAAACAATGTCACTCCGACCAACTGTGAATATCTGAATACATTAGCAGGAGGAGGAAGAGGAGAGAGGAGGGTGCTCATAAGCTGTCAATTGTTCTGCAGCCCCGTGGGCATTAGAGGTATGAGAGGAATTAGTCCGTCAGGGAACAAGGAGTGTGAAGGAGAAGCAGGGCCCAGAGAGTCTGCATCCAACGAGCCACTGTGAAAAATCTGTTTTGTTCCCAGGACATAGTGGACCACAAGGAAGAGGGACCAGAAGTTGAGACACTGAGCCTTTCCGTTCCTGGGGATCCAGAGAGACAGGAGACCTCCCAGGGCGACAGCCAGGAGACAGCAGTCACGGAAAGCAGCAACTCCATCATGAGTTTCTTCAAAACTTTAGTAAGTAGCTTCTGCTCTTTGTTCCCTAATTCCATAGCCCCAAAGTTGTGCTAGTCTAAGACGACTGCATCCCAAGGGGCCGAGGTGCCCATTGGCTTATCATGATGGAGCCGTGTGCAAGAAGAGCCTACAAGCTGGGGTCTGGCTTTCAGTAAGGGGGGTTTAGAGGTGAATGCTAGGATGACACAGGGGGGCTAGGCTGTGATCATGAACCGTAGCCCCATGGGATTCGATGGCCACGTTATGCCTTCCGGCAGAAGAATAGGCTGCCTTGCGCAGCTATCCAGCCACATGTCAGGTAGAGATCACTGCTTTACCTGCTACAGGTACCACTGCTTTGATCAGGATGGACGCTGGGATGACACCTTTGTGTTTTATGTCCCATCTGACAGACCTAGGATCAGCCACAAGCCAGACACTCGAAAGACAGGCAAATAAATGGGCAAGACATGAACCAGCACCAAATGCAGTTGGGCCGTGCTACTATCAAGAATGGTGCCAAAGATTAAATGAGAACAGTCAGCAAAATGCATGTCATGGATCTGTGCGTGTGTCACAGAACTCATGAGATGTTCGTGGCCTTCCAGCAGATAATCTTGAATGGACTGTGGGTGGAGGCATAAGAGTAAATGCCCTTCAGAACAAAATGTTAGCTAGTTACTTCTCATTATCACTAGGTAATGAGGACCTAGTGGTCCTGAGATCCCCACTGTAGTGAAGTACTTATTTCTTGCTTTTTTGGAATGATAAACTAGACCACCCTCAAGAACTATGTCTCTGTGAAGTACATCTCATCCTGCAGAGCTGTGATTTCTAACTTTTGCTTTTCTTAAACTTGGCAGGTTTCACCCAACAAAACTGAAGCCAAAAAAGACCCAGAAGATGTGGTAAGTAACTTGAAGTATGTCTGTGGGTTTCTAAGGGACATTGGTTTAGATTCAAGTCTGTTTCTTGAATGGCGAATACATTATATATATATATATATATATATATGTATATATATATATATGTTATATACTCATATATATATATATATGTTTACTCAATAGTGTCATTGGAGAGTCCTTGAAATATTTTACATAGACTAAGGATTTGTTTGTTTAAAGTACTGAACTCAAAGGCTCTCGTGTTCTGGCAGGCACTCCACCACTGTACGACCATCCCCAACCTTGGTTAGTGGTACTTTACCAAAAACTTTCATGGGATGCTTGAAAGCCATGTCACTCCTGGCTGAACAATGTCACAATACCCAGGTTTTGCAGAGAATAAATATGCAATGCTAATAATGCCCAGGTTTTGCAGAGAATAAGCATGCAATGATTCCACAATCATGATCTTTTTCATCATAGTTAAAGAAGCTCAAAAAATAGGTCCAAAAAATCCCGCTTTCAAATGGAAAGAAACAACTGTGGTTCATTTTCATGTAAACTGTAAAAGGATCAATCCCTACTGGAGGGACCATTTAGAACTAAGTGGGACACGCACCGAGGGAAGGGCAGGCAGAGTCAGGACTCCCGCAGAGCCCAAAGTTTCTCAGATGTCAGCCTGCTCCTCTCGGAATCAATTCTGGATGAAGCCACGCCCCCTCCTGGAGAGGTTTCCCTTTCTGTGTGGCAGAACTGATTACCCAAAGTAAATCACATAGTTGAAATTTCACAAGTACCGTGAGAGCATTTGACCTGGAGAGAGGTAAGCGTCTTGTGTCCTTTTGATAACTGGAAGGCAATGGGACACAATAAATGACCTAGCCAGTGAGATATATATATATGTCTACTGCTAATATTTGAAGGAGCTAAGCCGGTGGGGTGTAGCAGTTACTCTTCTCTGTTGCTGTGACAGAACGCTCAAAGTCAAGCAACTTAAGGGAGAAAGGGAGATTTATTCAGCCTACAGTTCCAAAGGGGAGACACAGTCCTTCATGATGGGAAAAACATGCTGGCTGGCAGAAGGTGGAAGCGACCTAAGTCACATCCTCATGGAGGCTTCAAGCTGCAAAACTGTCAGCAGCAAGAGCAGACTGCTTAACTAAAGCTGGGTGGGAAGGACCAACCTCAAGTCGCACTCCCCTCACATGCCTTCCTCCAGCAAGGCTCCACCTCTTAAAGGTGCCATGACCTTCCCAAAGAGCTAAAGATTCAATACGTGAGCCCGTGGAAGGAAAGGAGGGTATTTCATTAGTGCTGTGACTTGCTTCACAGTGACAGGATCCTTAGTCCCCTAACCCCCTGTCTTCACATCTGTGAAATTCATACAGCGAGAATTCTCTCATCCTGGGGTCATACTTCTGATGGGAGAGTACTTACTGAGCATGCATGGGTTCAAACCCCAGCATCACAAAACCCAGGCGTGGCAGCACACGCCAATCAATCCCAGTACAAGGGATACGGAAGGTAGAGGTCAAAAGTTCAAGGCAGAACATCCTTGGCAGCAAGGGCAGCCTGGACTGCAGGAGACCCTGTCTCAGAAAAGAACTCCAGACATCAGATAGGAGGAAGATGCCACAAAGCCTTGCAAACTGGAGAGCTCTATTCCAATATAGATGGTCCCTGTTTCCCCATAATAACATGGGGAATTGATTGGTTCTTCTAGAATGTTCTTCTCCCATTGAAACATACACTCGAGAGGCACCCGTGTGCATGTTCTTTAAGCCTCTTCATTTGCTATGAGGCAGCTAAGGTCAAGTGCAGTGAATCGCTGTCACATGCACCTCCTGTGCTTGTGTTTTGCATCTTTCAGAGCCCTGTGGTCAGCACAATAGGGTATGAACAATCGAGGACGTGGGTGTATTGAGTGGCTTCCCAAGTGACCTGGTGCCCGCTTTCTATTGAGCTGCTGCTGCACCCAGCTGTGCCCGCTCACCAAGCACTGCTGCTCATGAAATCTCATTGTCCTGCCCCAACGGATGAGGGGTCCCTTTCAGAATCCAGATTTTAGATGAGGGTTTGTTTATTTACTTTCGCATACATGTGTTTGTGTGTTTGTGGGTGTACGTGGTGTGTGTGTGGGGAGACACTTGAGTGTGTATGCCTGAGGCCCAAGGGTGACAGCAGAAATCATCCTGGATTGCTCTTCTCCTTATTGCATTTCTGTGGAGTTTCCCAGGCTCCTTCTTTGAGGGCTAGAACTACATACAGGCTGCAGCTTTATTGACCTGGAATTTCTTTTTTGAGGAGTGAGGCGCATGGGATTTGGGGATCTGAATTCAGGTCCTCTTGCTTTGAGACAACCACTGTTTCTCAACCACTGTCCCCTCCCCCCCCCCCGCCTTAGCTGAGGGTTTTTAATGTAGATTGTTTATAACACCCATGAACTATCTGTCTGATCTGGTACTTGGCATATTGGGTTTTTTTTTTTCCTACTGAAGTTTCCAACTTGATTTTGAAAAACCTCTGACTCTGTCCCACTGGTCTTGGGTGATGTTTTACTCACTAAATTCTTCTCCAATTCCTGCAGCATTTGTAACGGGAGCTGTTGTGAGTGGGTTATTTTCCTTCGGGTCTCCTCCTATTTGGGCACAGTGAATCCATTCACACTAGAAACTTCCTTTGCCTGGGAGATGCACCCATCTATCTAAAAGTCAATCAAAACGCTTGTGGGTGATACTGCCCTATGAGGGTTCAAATACCAGGTAAAAGAAATTAGTTTGAGGATGAAAACAGTTTGGGGATGATATTTACCAAGAAAAGTAAATCCACACCCAAAAGAATATCATGTGTTATCAGAGGGTTTTTTTAATCTTTTCTTCTTGACTTTAGCTCTCCCTACTTAAAGCCATAAAGTTCTGCTGTGCTGCGTCTTTGGTTTTGCCTTTCTTCTCATTCGAATGCTCAAGTTCTGCACACAGAACTCTTAACATTCTTCGGCAAAGAGTTATTTGGCTTTATATCAAGGTTGGGGTTCCAAGCTGTTCACAGGGGTCACTCAAATGGGCAACTCTGTTGAAAATAAACATGTACCTGAAGTTAACTGTCACTATACTGCCTGGCAAATTGTCTCTGAGAACTTAAAATACACATATATAATTTATTTATTTATTTAGTCTCATGTTGCTTTGCATTTGGGAGACAAGAATGATGGACCAAGTAGTTCATTGCCATAGTTTTTCAAGACACTTTAAAACAAGGGGGGAGGCATTTAAGAGTCAAGTCCTAAGCTGTGATCGCTGTTACCCAAAAGGCCTCATCCAAATTAGACATCGTCTGCGATGGACAGGTTGGACAGAAGACATCGGAGAGACAGGCTAAAGGCAAGAAGAAACACCTGGACAGCCCCAGGCTAGGCCTTGCCTTTAGGAAATTCTTTAGGTATAAGGTCTGTATCTCCCCACTAGCTGGGCAAAGAAGGACTCTGGTCTTCACCCTGGGGCCCATGATCTATCCCACACCTTTCCTTTCAGCCAAACCTGGGCTTTGGACCATTGTGATTGATTGATCTTATGGCCTGATTAAAGAATTGAACTTCATTCAGAGACTCAAGTCTCTCCACAGTTATGACACAAATGTCTCACAGGGCATCTTTGAGTGTGGACCAGGGTTCTGAAGTTATTCTCAACCACCGTTTCCCAAATCCTGGCCGTTGGCAAGCAGATCGCCTTGGCTGCAATCCATAGATCTACTACTAAACGTGTCATGATTTTACACTGAAATTAACTGTTTCCACTTAAATATTCCTTAAGAAGAGACTTTATATTCCACTATATGTGGACAGCCAGAGTCATTTTTCCTAAGAGAACACTAATCATTATTAAGGCTAATTTATATATATATATATATATAAACATTATATATGTATATAGATGTATATGTATACATACACCTACACATACACATACACATACATATACATGTACATGAGATGGGGAAGAGAAAAGGATTCGATTTAAAGTTTATTTCCTAGGGTGTCTAAAGTCGCCTCTGGCCCAGCATTGGTGTGCCGCCTAAGCTTTGGGAAACGGTCTTCTAACCTCATGGTAACAATCTTACCTTTTTGTGGTCTGCTCCACCCATTCTCACAGTTGACTAAATTATGCTAAGTCTAGCAAAAGAAGATGCAAACGCATGCAGAGCCAATTACTCCCTGCGCTGTAGGTTAATGAGCACAACAGGAGGTCAGCTTAGGAGACCCCAGGGTGTATCTGAAGCCATCCATTAAGTGGGTCTCTAACTTGGGTTCACATACTTGATTTTTTTTTTAATCAGCCTTTCCCCCAAAGTTGAATGAACTTGTTTTTTTTTAAAAAAAAAATTCTCAGCAGGATGTTATAGTTACTTAAATAAAGAACATTCATAAAGTTCTCCTTTAAAAAAGAAAAAGTAACTTTAAAAAAGAAAAAGTAACTTCAGCTTTTCCTAAGATCTTAACATAAATCTTTGGAGAAAAAAACCATAGGGAAGAAAATTAACTTCATGTTTAACTCCAGCCCATGCTTATTAACCAAGGAGATCTCTCACTGTTGAAATTGTGAACTTATTTTGCATTTTTTTTTAATTCTACAGGGTGCTGAAAACCAACCCAGTACCTCAGCCAATCTCAGGTCAGAAAAAGCCAACTTCACGCCTCAGGATCACCAAGTGTCATCCAAGGGCCCTAAAGGCTGCAGCTCTCCAGGTCACGTGCCTCCTGGGACAGCTGGGGATGCAGTGAAGGAGAAGTCGGGGCCCACCTCACTTCCTCTGGGAAAGCTGTTTTGGAAAAAGGTGAGTCCGGTTGTCCATGTTGGTGGAATGGTTGGGGCTGGGACAGCTCAATGAGGTTTTGAGGAAACAACCAAAGCATGCGACGATGTACAAAGAATGCCGTCTTCCTTCTCCCTTGCTTGGCTCATCCTCAAGTTGATGATTCCTGGTGTCTTCCCAAGGCAGAATGAGTTGCCTGTCCTAGTAGAAGCAAGTGCTTTGTGGATAAGAAAAGGTCATGAATAAGGACTTGAACACAATTCTGACCTAGTTCAGATATCGCCAGAAGAGATGGGAGAATTCAGGGGTGGGAGTGCATGGAGCTGAGACCTGTGGCTCATTTGCATGGAGCTGGAGACATGTGACTCATTTGCATGGAGCTGGAGACATGTGACTCACTTGTATGGAGCTGGAGACATGTAACTCACTTGCATAAAGCTGGAGACATGTGACTCATTTGCATAGAGCTGGAGACATGTGACTCATTGACATAGACCTGGGGACCTGTGGCTCATTTGCATAGATCTGGAGACATGTGGCTCATTTGCATAGATCTGGAGCTGTGGCTCATTTGCATAGAGCTGGAGACATGTGGCTCATTGGCATAGAGCTGGAGACATGTGGCTCATTGGCATAGAGCTGGAGACATGTCACTCATTTGCATAGAGCTGAAGACATGTGGCTCATTTGCATAGAGCTGGAGACATGGAATTTATTTCTCCAAAACCTCGATGTCCTTGATCTACCATGCCAAGAAGATGATAAATCAAGCCATCACCATGGAGTCAGTTTCATTTTCTTGTTCAGAATTAAGCTGGATATCTGAGCCTCTTTCTGATTTATTTCCTATTGTACAGAAATGTTCCTTTGAGATTCTTCTAGAATCCTAACTCTGGTAGTTCAAGGAAACTTTAGAATGTGTCAGTTGACATTCTATTTTACTTCTCCTCCTGACCACCCTCTGCTTATTTTAGAAATTCTTTTACCAACAGGAAAATGGAGGGAAGAATTTCCAAGTGACTTATGTGAACATATTGGAGAAAGGGAGGTGACTTCTCTGAGTCATATTTGCATAATGACATTTATACTAATCTCTAGAGGAACAGAACCAACAACGAGCATATAAAAAGGGAACACATTGGCTTTGCTTACGAGATATGTCTAAGTAGTCTAACAATGGCTGCCAGTAGCTGCTCAGTCCAGAGGCCGAATATCTTGGCCATCCCACTCTGTGGCTGAAGGCCGGAGGATTCCTAGAGCGTCTCTGGACTTCGGTCATGTTGGACGGTCGAAAAAGCCGGGTGGCAGGAGGGAAAAGGAGTTTGCCAGCGCAGGGCAAGAGAGTCCCACAGCTCTTCTGTCTTATGGTTCCTTGTATTTGGTCTGCTACTGGAAGGTTCCATCCGGATTTAGAGTTGGTCTTTGTGTTGCAAATACATTGATCCAGATATTGGTCTGGCAGCTGATCTGTTAGTTTCTCCCAGGTGTCTTCAAGTGGGCAGCCAAGATTAACTATCAAAGTATTTAAATAATTGTTACATTTTCATATATGCATCTGATCTCTACATATATCACATGCAGATATATCATCTATATAAACTATAAACCATACATGTTATCAGGCTTAGTTTAGGGTTCCAGAGAGAGAGAACAGAAGTGAAGCTGAACTCAACAGAATCAGACTGACTTTATTGGGGTATACAGCTCTTCTACAAGAAAGAGACGCGTCTTTTATAGGACTCTGAAGGAATGGGTGTTGGGGAAGGAGGGAAATGCTTACATGCTTAGAAGAGTGATTGGGGGCGATCGAATTTGTGGGTCATGGGTCCTGAGATGGTTACCTGGTTTAGAGATTTCATCTGAGAACAGCAGCTATAGAGAAGGATGTGCCAGAGGCTAGGGGACTATGAGGGACGTGCTGTTTTCTGTTGCGGGGAGGGGGGTGCCTGTGTATTCTGGGGACTGTCATTAACCTTTTCACACGTAGCTATTTAAGTCTATAGATTCAAAGTGTGTTATGGAAAATGGAACTTGAGAATTAAATTCTAGACTCCAGACAGACTATGCTCAAGATGAGACGGAATGTGTTCAGTTTGACAAGGGATACTCCCAGAAGCAATGTGCCAAGTAGAGGTCACATCATGCAGGACATTTATTGAGGTAATGACTATGGCAAGCAGGGGGCGGGGCCAGCAACCAGCACAATGAGTGCGAAAGAGAGAGAGAGAGAGAGAGAGAGAGAGAAGGAAGGAGCGCTTCAGCCTGAGGTGGGCGCGGCCAGGGAGAAGGACACTAGGATACTGATTGCTATGGTGAAACTGCCTGCTGGGCAGGGATGCAGGCTCAGGCCCTCAACCCAGCTCTCTTGCCTTCTTCCTGTTACCTCTGTGATACTGAGTCACGTGTGCTGTGCCGAGTCCTAGCCGCTGAAAACCCTACAGTGAGTCATGCCAAAATCTGGGCTTCTGTTTTGTTAATGTTGCAGCCTAGACTGGCCTGAAACTCAATGTGATTTTTATGTGTGTCTGTGCATACTTCCATATGCGCATGTACACGCATGCATGCATGTGTGCGTGCATGCTGTGTGTATGTACAAGACTGCACTTGAGTGTATATGCATATATGTATGTGTGTACCAGAGGGCACCTGAGTGTGTGTCCTTGTGGAAGGTGACTTCAGGAATCATTCTGCATCGCTTTACTTCCTTATTGCTTTGCTCTGGGGTTTCCCAGGCTCTGCCTTCCAGGGGCAGAATTGCAGGCTGCTGCCATATCTGCCTGACATTTTTATGTGGGATCTGGGGATCTGAATTCAGGCCCTTTTACTTGCAAGGCAAAGGCCAAGTGTGTTTCCTTGTACGTTAGAAAGGTGAGAGTTACAAAACCATCCCTACAGACGTTTTGAAAAAACATGAAGGAAGATATCAGAAAATTCATATTTTCACTGATAACTAAGCATAACCTATCTTTCTTCTCTGTCTTTTCATTGAAAAGCTTTTAAACGAACCATTTAATGTTTATTAGTCTGTAGCTAATTTAGAGCAAACCGCTAAATACATTTTTTCCTGGAACAGACTGTGGATATAAAAATAATAATTACTTTGATTGGATCATTCTGGTTAGTAAAGCAGTTCTTATTACAGAATATAAACAAAAGCAACTTTTAAGGAAACTAACTTATATTAAACTACAGATTCTTTTTTTTTTTAAACATCCAGTTATCTGAATTAAGCACGCCCTTGCTTATTCTGAATTAATTGGGTTGTCTCCGGCCCTGTGATTTTAGAAGTCACTGTTTAGGTTTCTCTTTCTTTGTCAAATGAGAGGTGGGATAGGGCAGAGTATCTTCATGGTCCTGCTGTGTGGCAAGTAACTTGTGTTTACAGAACCTGGAAGGCTGAACTACTTAGCTCGGCACAAATAAGTGTAAGACACTGTCGCCATCCAGTGACATGAGGTCTGTTTGGAGGAGCGTGAGCTATGCACATGCACATACATACAAACACAACAATATTTACTATAATTATGATTATTACTTAGGGTTGCAAGTCTGCCCTTGAGCTCACATCTGTTCTCAGGGGTGCTTCATAAATCGTCTCTAATTTTGATATCCAAAATCGTTTTTAAAAATTAAGAGAAATTGAAATGTGGTCTTAAAAGGTAGCAAGAGCCCTGGTTAGTGAGGTTTACACTGATGATTATGTGCTGTCTGACCCTGTTCTGAGCTGCATACGTGTCCAAGCAAGATCCTGTAGATTTCAAGCTGGAATTTTTATTGTCGTTGGTTGGACTCGACTGTTTTTAGATTCACTAGATTAAAGTGTGAGTGGGGAAGCCTGGGGGCTGGGGGAGCTGTGTCTGTTTCTGAGATTTCCTGGGGGTCTCACGCTGTTCCTTCCTGATACCCCAAAGACACAAAAGACCTAAAGACATATCCCACACCAGTGGAGCCATTTTCTCAGCCTGCTCTCCAGGGTCCCTGCTTATCTCCTGACCCCTTCTGGAACATTCCCAGGTGTGCCTCTTCTCCAGATGTTATCGTCCGCCAGGACTCATTGTCCAGGGTCCATCATGATGTGGAATCTGGTTCTGCAGGGTTCCAGGGCCCCTAGGGATTCCTGAGACACAGAGACAAGGGACGGAGAGTGGCCTGAGGCCTTTGTCTGTCCTCGCTTGTTGAGCTGAGCAACCAGACAGGGGCAGAGTCCAGGAAGTACACCTTGTTTAATCTTCCTCCACCCCAGCAACCTGGACAGAGAACTAAAATGCACACTTATCAAGTTCACCCTCAATAGCACACACCTCAAAATGCTGGCTCGGCCTCCGAAGGTTAACGCGACCCAGAACTTTTACTTTATAAAAAGTCAATGTGCCAATTGACCCTACAGTATAGGTCACAGAGATTTTTCTAACAGAGACCCCCATCATTCCCTGCCTTCTCTAGTCCAAATTTGAGTCCACATATGACTTGAAACAGTATTTAAAATGCCTTTTCATGAGTGTCTCAGGGACATGTACACCTGCCCTAAGCAGACCTAAGAACAGTTCAAAAACAACACTCCATTCATTGAGAGAAATTTCAAGAAGGCCTGGTAAATCTAGCCACTTATCCCCAGAATTCAGAAAAACCATTACCAGGAGGACGGGGGACATGACTCAGGGGTTAAAGCCTTTACCTCGCAAGCAAAAAGACGAGTTCAGATCCCCGGATCCCACATAAAAACACTAGGCAGAAATGGCAGCAGCCGGCACTGTCTAGAAGACAGAGCCTTGGAAACCCCAGAGTAAAACAATGGAGTTAGATCAATCCACAGTGATTTCCAAAGTCGCCCTTGGGTCTCCACAGGCACAACACAGAAGTGTGACACAGAAGTGTGATCGCTTGAGCAAGGTTGGAAAAAAACACCCATTGACTTTGAACCTGCAGCCTCGATGCTCCTGACTCAGTCCTGAGCTGACTTTCATGTGACAGACAGGAAGCGGTGAAGGGACTCTGGTCTCACAGCCTCTGCATTGAAGCTTCACGTAGCTGGTGTTTGAGTAACTGCTGATGTGGGGCCGCCGCGGACCAGTTTGAAAGTGTAGACAGGGTTTAAAATGATCTGGGGGGGGTGTCCTAAAACGTCTGGTCAATTACACAGAACACAGCTGTCTCCTTCTCTGTCCTGGTCCACATTAAGAGGAGTGATAGGGCTTATCACTGTTAGTTTTATGTGTGTGTATGTGTATGTATGGGTATTGTGTGCTTGTATTATGTGTGTATGTGTGTATGTATGTATGTGTAGGTGTGTGTTTGTGTGTATTATGTGTGTATGTGTATGTATGTGTGAGTATAGTGTGTGTTTATGCATGTGTGTATGTGTGTACATGTATGTATGTGTGTAAAGCATTTGTGTGTATACATGCATGTATATATGTGTGTGTGCATGTATATATACATACGTGTGCGCATGTGCATTGAGGATTGAACCTAAGATTCTGCATATTAGATAAGAGCTGCCACTCAGTTATGTTCCCCACTTTTTTCCCTTTTTTATTGTAACATAGGATATTGCTAAGTTGCTTTTAGCACACACATACCACACACATACACACACACATACATATATATACACATACCACACACACCCCAAACACACACACACACGCATATGCACACATACCACACACACTCCACACATTTATACACATATACACACATACCTGCATACACAAACATATATATATGTATATATATGTATACCACACACCTATACACACATTCACAAATATACAGAGACACACACACATATACACCACACACATACACATCCCACACACATACACAAATATACAAACATATAAACACACCACATGCACATACACATGCTACAAACATACATATATACAAACACACGTACCACATGTACATGTCCTACATACATACACATACCATGCACATGCTACACACAGAGAGAGACATATACACATACATACACATACACAAACACACATATACACTCAACACGCACCACACGCAGACACAAACATACACAGATGTAAACACATATATTCACAATAGCACACATATACACACTATGTGCATACACACATATACACATGCCACAAACATACATATACATACCCAAACACACACACTCAGACATACATCTCACACACACTCACATACACATCACACACATACACACACTATACACACACATGCATACATACAAGCACATACACACATCACACATGTGCACATGCCACACACATACACCCAAGCATATATACAGACATACAAACATGCACACGCTACAACTGGCACCTCAGAAGGGATAAGAGCCTACTGTGGAGCTGTGGCCTGGGAACACGATTCAGTTTGCCCTAAATTCCATGTGCAAAATGATTTTGGTTCGATGCAGTTTTAACAGGAACAGAAGAAATGATAAATGGAGACTCTTCAAATGCACTGGGGGCATCAGGCTGGCGGGGACAACAGAGCAAGGATGTCTCTGCACGGGCTGCGCATGCTGTGTGATGGAAGCCAAGGGTCTATGTACATTCCAAAAGGGTTTCCTTGATGTCACTTTCCACACAGGTGCACAGTAAACCTGGCTCCCAGCCTGGAACATTCCAACTCTCCACAATTATTAAGGTTTCAAGGAGCTAATCAGCCATGCAGAATGTTTAATGTAGATGTGCATGTGTGTGTGTGTGTGTGTGTGTGTGTGTGTGTGTGTGTGTATTGTTGGGATGGCTTTTATCTGGGAATTTTAGTTCACATTGCCATGTTGGCCTGGAATCTGCAGTCCTCATGAGTACCTACATGAGTAGCCGTGCAGGCGGGGTCCTGGCAGGCAGCTCTGAACAGACACATGCACAGCTAGACGGTAATGAGGTTTATTTATTCATCTCATCTGTTTTATCTTTAAGATCTCTTGTGTTAGTGATGTATATGTATACACATATGCAGTGTAGACACATACACGGTGCATTCAGTGATGCATATCTTGTGTGAGTGCAGTGTGTGCCTGCCACGGCAAGCCTGTGGGGGTCAGAGGACAGTTGTGGGTGTCGGCGCTCACCTTGCAGCCTGTTGGAGACAGGATTTCCTTGTTGTTGGCTGCTGACTCAAGAGAGACGGGGTTCTCCTGTCTCTACCTCCTAGCTTGCTTTGGGAGCACTGGCTTGCTGCGGAAGCACAGGGCTCACAAACATGTGCTACCACACCCAGTTTTACCGGCTTCTGAGGATTTGAACCTAGGTCCTCAGGTTTGTACAGCAAGCACTTTACCCTCAGGGCCATCTCCACGGGCCTCGCTTCATTTGTGTTAACACGTTCTGTTATTTACACGGCAAAGACTTTGATAATAGGTTTACTGCAATAAACAGTAACACGTTTTCTTTTCAAATATATTTAAGTAAAAATGGAGTCAATTTAAAAAAAAACTAAAAAGTTGATTTAGATCAGTAGGACAGTGGTGACCTAGAAGTCTATAGAAATCATTGGAATGTGAGCCTGCTCAGTGGGCTCAATGTTTGGCTGAGTGGTGTGATTTTAAAGATATAACACAGAAATTCCTTCTAGAATGTGTGGCGCACACACACATAGATGATAGATGGTAGGTGGTAGGCAAGTAGATAATATAGAGATAGATGATAGATTGATGATTCATAGTAGATGATATAAGATAGATAAATAGATGATGATGATGATAGGTAGATAGATAGATAGATAGTAGGTAGAAGGAGATACTGTAGTGCGCCTGCATGGTTGCTGATCACGACAAAACCGCTTAAGGGAACAAGGGGCTTATTCTCTTAAGATAGTCTGGTTACAGTTCTCAGTCCAGTTTTGTAGGACACCAACACCAGGGCTGAGAGAACTGGCCACACCATCTCCACATAACGGCTGAGAGAGGAACCATCCTTACTTGCCAGGCCAGCATGTCTGGCAAGTGTACACAAGGATGCCTCCTTTTTCCAAGAGTTCCCAGGGACTACTCCACCCTCTATGAGCTGGGCCTTCACCATCCACTAGACAATTTCTTGTAAGTTTACTCTAGGCTTAACTCAACTACTAATCTCTACAAAGGTACCCAGAGCTCAAACCCTCAACTGTCAAGTTGATACCTGTATCTAACTATGACTGACAGATAGATAGATAGATAGATAGATAGATAGATAGATAGATAGATAGATAGATAGATAGACAGACAGACAGACAGATAGACAGACAGATAGACAAACATAATATATGAATGATTAATAGATAATATATAGTACAAGCTATCAGGTCAATAAATAGATGACAATGATGATAGCTAGATAATAGTAGATAGATAGATAGATAGATAGATATTAGTTGATAGATGATACATACTAAATGATATATGATAGATTATAATCGGAATAGATAAAGATAAATAGATGCAAATAGATGATGGATAGTTAAGTGATAGATGATACATAATAGAATAGGTAAGTAGGTAGATAGATGATAGATATATACATAGATGATAGACATATACATAGATGATAGATAAATAAAAGATAGATAGATAGATAGATAGATAGATAGATAGATAGATAGATAGATAGATAGATAGATAGACACACAGACACACAGACACACAGACACACAGACAGTCTCATGTGCCCCAGGCTGTGTAGAACTCACTGTGTCATTGAGTGTGACCTTCAGCATCCAATCCTCTTGGCTCCCTAGCACTGGGATTGCAGGTGTAAACCAACGTCGTTCGTGTGAGGTAGGCACTCTGCCCACTGAGCCGCATCGCCAGCCCCAGAACACACAGTATGAACATTGCCAGTTTTCAAAATGGCCAAGAAGGCCTGGTAAAGACCAAGGGCACTTTAATGTTTGCAGTGAGCTTTCTGTCCCTCTGGTTGCTACGCCAAGTGGCCAGAGACCTCTATGGAGAGCCTGCAAGTGCCCGACACATGAAGAAGAGCATCCTTGCAAGGAAAGAGAGTTGGAACCCTGTGGGCGAGTATTTTCTCAGTCTGGCATGATGGTTTCTTGGTTCCTGAACCTCTGTGTGCAGAGAGGAGATCTGACTTCTAAAATTACCATTGGATTCTTCACCTGCGTGAACCCCTGCATAGCCAGTGACCAGCTGGGAGCTTGTGCAGTGCTGACCAGGCTGGGGTCCGGTTATCACTGGGGTCCCTACTCACAATGGACTGATGTCTGCTCCCCATGAACACCTGGGGTGAGCTGCTTGAGAGCTTGAATTTTCTCAGCTTGTCCGAGTTGGGACCTAACAGTGAGTGAATGAGTACTGAGGAGCGAATCGTATGTCCCTCTTGGACTAGAGAGGTGACTCCACGGGCAGACTGTTTTCCCCACATGCACCGAGCCATGCAAACTGCCCCCAGCACCACCTCAACACAGGCGAGGCCAGGTATGAATGTCATCCCAGCACTCGGGAGGTGCAGGAAGAAAGACCAGAAGTTCTTGGCTACTCAGCAAATTAAGGCCCACCTGGGATGCATGAGACTCTGTCTCAATAATCATAGCAATAATAATAGTAATCTTATTACTATTGTTATTCAATAATATTTAATATTTATTTGTTTAAATTTTTATTCAAAATTTTGTTATTGCACATCAATAATATAATCTTATAATATATAATTTTATAATATAAATAAATTTTTATTTTATAAAATTTTATTATTTAAAATAAATTATGTTTATAGAAAATATTAATGTCTAATACTATTGGATAATAATATGTATTATTATCATCATTGTCACTGGCTACTAGAAAATACACACTACAAATATTCTTCTCCCATAGCCAAGACTTTGTGCTGTGTGTTTTCTGTGGCAAGTGTCTGCTGTTCCATGTGGATCCTGGCTGAGGCTGTATGTATCTGCTCCCTTAGCTGCTGTATTTTAAAGTATATAACTCGTATTATCTGCCTGCCTCTGCGAAGGATGCCATTAAGTTCTTGCTGGAGCAAGGACCGTGTGTACATGCAATGTGTGGGTTGCTGGACCCATAACCCGTTGCTTTTATCCCTGTGCCTTATATTGGTAGCTCCTGACACCTTTGCTTTTGTGTGTGTGTATGGGGGAGGGTGTATCAGAGGACACTGTCCCTGTGGAGCCCAAGAGTGACTTAGGAATCATCCTGGATTGTTTTTACTTCCTTTTTGCTTTGCTCTGGGATTTCCCAGGCTCCGCCCACCAGGACCAGAAGTGCAGGCCACTGTCAATTCTGCCTGGCATTTTTTACAAGGGACCTGGGATCTGGAACTCAGGACCTTCTGCTTGCGAGGCAGAGTCTTAACCCCTGAGCCATCTCTCCAGCCCCCATCTTTTATCCTGTG
This sequence comes from Typhlomys cinereus, assembly GCA_023101885.1. NCBI lineage: Eukaryota > Metazoa > Chordata > Mammalia > Rodentia > Platacanthomyidae > Typhlomys > Typhlomys cinereus. The sequence continues at coordinate 2,409,111 of JALPQD010000245.1, read as the reverse complement.
CCTTACATTGGTAGCTCCTGACTCTCACCTTTTCTTTTATCTTCCTCCAGTCAGTTAAAGAGGAGTCAGTCCCCACAGGTGCAGAGGAGACTGTAAGTGACCCCAACCATCCAATCATTCTGCTCCCATCTTCCGTGTGCTGGATCATTGGGCATCTTTCAGCTGGGGAATCCTTTGTTCTCGCATGACCATGTGATTCTTCTGCAGTAGACTCTTTCACTCCTTTCCCACTGTAAATCACCAATCAGATGAATTTTTTGTAATTCCCATGGTGGAGTCCATGCAAATATGAATACCTGGTCAGTCACGCCTTTGCAATCTCTCTCCACTTACGGGCTGAAAGAGTCTATGGCATGTAAGAATGGCTTCGCACACCCTTGAGGGATAACAGGGCATCTTCTGCTTCATTTGCGTTGATTGCTCCTTCACCTTGGTTTCCATGGCAATCCACATTCTTACTAACTTTGAGTGTCCCCAGGGTCATTGCATCAGGCACGGAATGTCTTGACACAGTGGAGGCCAAGACTATTGGTCTCAACTAGCAAGCTGACTCTAGTGGTTTGCATCCCACTGACAGGTAGAGGGTCACTTGTCTGGCCTCAGTTAAAACTTGGTATTTCTGGTTTTTAATCTTTTAGAGGTGCCTGAAATTTCTCAAAAAAATAGTATGTTCGTGTCCAAAGGGATGGTGTTGCATGATACACCACCAAAAGATGCATTTTTAAAAAATATCATCTAGGGAAGAATAGTATATGAGTCTCATAGCTTGAAGGCCCAGATGGCAGCCTACAGGCTGGAAAAAAAAGTGGAGTCTTTGGAAACTTTACAAGTAGGGACAGGTGAATTCACAGCTCCTAAAGACAGTATCGAAACAAGATCGTTCAGCCAAAGCAAAAGATGTTCGGAACCTTCTGGTATCGCCTATCCACTTGCCATAGCCAGCACATGGGTTTTCACTTTTATTAAGTTCCTGGAATCAAACAGATGTTGAAAATCCAAACAGGTTCCCAAAAAAATGTTATCCATGGTAGGGGATAAAAATTGGAATGGCCGGGTTATGATGCTTTCTGAAGTACTTTTAAAAGCTCATTGGCGTGCATCTGTTGGTATAAGTTCTAAGGACGTCTTCTTACAAGTATAACATACTTAGAGCACATGCCGTCATGTACTTCTACCCTCTAACTAGTTTCTCTGTTCCTCTGGATGTGTTATGATTCTTGTTGGGAGAAAAGAATTTAAAATCCATTTGTCGCTCTGTCTTTTATTGTTCCTTCCTTCATCCTTCCCTTTCTCTATTCCTTCTTTTCCATTGTTTATTTTCTTCCTTTCTTTCTTCGGATTAGTAGCTCTGCAAAACTCAGGCTTGTCATGATTCCATAAAGTTGTATTCAAAGTCTCTAGATGTTTCTGGAACCTTCTAGAAAAAAAAAAAAAAAAACAGAATCCTCTTTCCTAGTGACCTTGAAAAACTACAGGTTAATATGGACCTCAAGTTAGCCTGGGGTATCTGAGTTCTCAGGAAAGAAACTTTGGAGGGGACATGTTCAGACACCGACTCTTCTGAGGGATCCTGTGCGCCCTGCGGCCCAGATATTGTCCTGACTCGGGCCAATGCAGGTTCCACTTTGCACTGTGGAACTTAAAGCAGAAGCATAAATATGAATTAATAAATTATTAATCCCAAACCACAGCACAGTGCTGATGGATATACAAAAGAAGAGGAAGTCTTTGAAGGGGATTCGGAAGCACTGTAAAAGCACTTTCATTTGATTTGCCTTACAAATTATATTTCGATTTTTAAGACTCCACATCCTACCTTCCAGCTGCCTGACCCTGGGAGGGAATGAGACTAGGCGTCCCCACAGCCTCAATTTACTCATCTGTTCATCATTGATGAATGAAGCTCTTCATGATTCTTGTTAAACGCAATGACTCCTGCCATGTGCTTATTTCCATACCCGAAACATGGGAAGAATTCAGGAGCAATCAGCAAAGTACGCTCCACAGACCACATGCAACGCCCCACTGCTTCTGTGCACCCCAACAGTGAAGGATGGGTCCTACATTTGGAAATGGTTGAAAGCAAAGCAAAGAAGAATCATTTTTCCACCTGTGAAAAGTGCATAACATTCAAATAAAGTTTTATTAGAACTCACCCACGCTCCTGCTTTCGGGACCTTGTCTGCTGCTTTGGCAGTGGAGAAGCAGAGTTGAGTCTCGGGTGTGAGAAGCCAGATCCTGCTGTGGGGAAAGCTGGCTGCCCCTAGCAACAGGTGATGTCATCAAGTGCTAATCCATCCTGGGGGTCACAGTTCACAGTGAAATCTCACACTGCCCAGCTGACTGACCATGTGGAGGAAGAATTGTGTCAAGCAGAGTCTCCCAGGTTCCTCCTCCCAAGGAAGGATGGCATTCTCCAGCGCACCGTGCGATGCTCTAAACATTCAAAGCTAATGGTTGGATTCCCCATCCCTGTGGAGAGTCACCTAAGTTCCTCTGGATCAGCATGGGTGATTTGTCCTCATGACCAGCCAACACATAGCACCCTGGAAATCACACAACGAAGGTGGGGCAATTCAGCATCAGGTTTTCGTGGAAAGAAGAAGGCTTTTGAAGTCTCTGGCAGTGTAGGGCTTTTCCTTCAACGTGGCTCTTCTCTTAAAAGAAACAGAAAAAGAGCTTGTTTTTGACGGTAGACCTAGCAAACAGTTCAGCGTAATCTGAAGATGTCTTGGGTCAACTGAATTGATTGTAGCAGGTGGAAACCACCTGTTCCCTCACCAACCACGGGCAAAACCAAGATGGTGCTTCTGCAATTGGCTCCTCTGAGCAAGGGGCAGGACAGGGAGAGACGGGCATGGGCTCCAGCGGCTGACAGGAGAGATAACCTGGGCTCCAGGGGCTCACACGCGTGCGCGCACACACATACACATGCACATACATACATACATGCATGCACACACATACACATATACACATGCACGTATACACATATGCACACATATACATACATGTGCACCCACATGTACACACGTACACACACACTCCGGACCTGACTGTTCTTGGCTATCCCGCCTCACATCCGTGTTGTCCATCACCAATTCTGTCCGTCCTGGAATTGTGTGACCTTCATAGGCGCACGTGTGCTCACATGTACTGCTGGTCAGCATTTGTCAGAGTTGGCAATAGTAACAACTAAGCTCCAATGTTCCATGCCCCCCTCCTTTCCTCCCTCCCATCCTCCTCTCCCTTCTTCCTTCCCCTACTTCTCTTCCTTTTTCCCCCTCTTCCTCTCTCCTCCTTTTTTTCTCTCTTCCTCCTTCCTCTTTCTTCCTTTTCCTCCCTTCTCTCCCTCTCTCCTTCTTCTCTTCTCCCTCCCTCCCTCCTCCTCCTCCCGCTTCTCTCCCTCCCTCCTCTGGAAGGGATCTTTCAAGCTCAAGACCTGCCTGACCTATCCAGTGAGTTCAAGGCCTATTTGAACAGCCCAGTGAGACTTTATCTCAAAATCAGAAGTAAAAAGTAGACCAAGGACCCAGCTCAGTGGTAAAGACCTTGTCTTGCTTGTGCGAGGACCTGGACTGCCTCACTGGTACCAAAAAAAAAATCAAAAAGAAGTATCTGTAAAGAAAAAAAAAAAGTACCAAAAATAATTGCAAGTGCGAGCGCAGAGCTGTGGGGTGCAGCTCCTAGTGGTAGCTCAGTATGTTCAAGCTTTTTAAAACAAGCCTAAGCGTGGCATAAAGTTTAAGGAGCGAAGCAAAACCGATCTGGGCAGAGTAGGTTGCCTTTGTAACCACGACAACCACAGCGCACGCCACACCCCCCAGGTCATGAAGCAAGTGGAATTTAATTCTGGATCATTGCTAACTTTCACTATATCCACCAACCTCCCATTCGAAAGTGTGAACACAGCCCACCCCTACCTCGAGGACCTCTCTTCCAGAGCTCGAGCCTGGGAGGAACCGAGAAGACCACCCAAGAGCAAACCTTGGCAAACCCCATCCTTAACCTATTCCAGATTGTTCCAGGGCTTCCATGTCAGAACTCAGTGGATTGTCTCTGACTACTGACGTCAATTGCTAGCCTGACTTCAAAGCTCATGGAAGGTTCTAGAAGCCCCATCTGTTCTGCCTACTGAAATAGTTGTATCTGGGAGGCTGGGCCTGTGGCCTGGGTTTAAGTTACCATCTCTCAGCATTTGGATAGAACCACCTGGGGAATCCAGTGGTTTGCAGAGTCACTGTGGAGAGAAATTTTCCCTCCAGACTCTTGCACACGAAAAGCATCAGGGTCGGGAGATCAAAGTCCTTCCATTCCCAACTCAAGCATATCCCTCATTCCTCCACCTTTCTGCAGCGCGGTCACAGGCGACGTCAGCCTCTACATCCCAAAACATTCAACTACTGTGGTTTCCCACGAAGGAAGTGACCTGATTATGATCAGAGAATGTACCTTCCAGTGGAGGATCAAAAAGAAAAATTAGGGCCTGCAAGACAGCTCAGTGAGTAGGGCAAACCCGGAGACCTGAGTTCGATTCCTAGAAGCCCACATGGTGGAAGGAGAAAAGTAGCTTCTGACTTCTACACTTGCACCATGGCGAATATATTTCTTTCTCAAATAAATCAATAAAAATGCTTTTTAAAAGAAAAAAGTTCATTAGGAGCAGAAACTATTGGTGGAAAAATATTTCCTTCCATGTCAGGACACTGGATTGAGGATGAGAAGCCTGGAACTAAGGCAGCCATTGTATGACCATGAAACAAGGATGAGATTCTGGCAAAGTAAGGATGGCAAGGGACAGAAGGAGTCCTTGGTGACAGTCCTGCTTCCAGGCTTCTGGCTCTGTGTTCGTCCTTTTAACTGTTTGGTTACCACCAGGAAGCACTATGCTCTGCCACAAGACTGCTTCTCTTCAGTGCAACTTTAGGAGAGTCATGGAGTCGTTCACCCTCCTCATTCCTAATATGGGGCCGCGCGCTCTCCTAGGCTGTGTTTGCGACTAGGCCCTGAGTCCACGAGGCGGTCCTGTCCTGCCAAGAACCCAGCTTCTGCAGTGAGAAGGGCCCCAGGAGTCCGGGAGAGGAAGGTGTCCGGTCCCTTTGCCCACGCTGGACTCGAGCAAATGATTGCTCCTGATGTCTACACAGGATAGACATAATATTCACCTTCATGGTAGCCTTGCTAGACTGGCATGTCCTATGTGCTCTGTGCCCTCTCGGGAAAGAACTTTGCCCTCTCTGTTCTCTCTGTGCTCATCTGTCTGTCTGTGTCTGTCTGTCCTATGATCATAGAGAGACTGTCTTCTGTCTTCTCAATGATCTGCCTGCATAGACCGGGTCTCAGGTTCAAATCCACAGCTACTCTATCGCCGGGGAGCACCCAGGACCCCTTTCCTGAAGCATGCTCTGGGGGAGTCAGGGGATGCTTGGTGCTTGGGTCCTGTCATTCACCTTCTTGTTACCTGGTGAAATAATGCAGGCGGGATGTAAGGCACAGGCGGGATGTGAGGCGCAGCCGGTAGAGACCACAAGGTTTGAGGCCGAGGGATCCGCCTTACAAACAGTGGATCTCCACGAAGAAGAGGCCCAGCCTGAACCTCCAAGCGTAAAACCCAAAGAAGAGAGCAAACCTCGAAGGACCTCACTGATGGCGTTCTTCAGACAGATGGTAAGCCACCACCCCCAAACCCCCGGCCTTGGGCACAGGCCGCAGCACACCCCTCGAGGGCCATGCAGGGCGCAGGGATCGCCCCTCTGCCCTTGTTCCTCAGCATCTCTCTCTCCCGTTTTCCTAAAGCAAGCGGCCTCAGCTTCTGAGTTCTGGCAGACACGCATCTCCACCTGGAAGTCGATTGTATGGTTTTTCAGTTTATTGGTGTTGAAAGGTTCCTTTGTCGGGTGGCAAATGATGCTGGTTTCTGACTGTAGCAATGACGTGACATTCATCTGACTATGATGCGCGCAATAGGCGGCCGTGGGCAAAGGTGCTCACTGTGTCTGGGGACCTGACTTCAACCTTGTGCAGAGGCGAAGGAGAGAATCAGCTGCAGAGTTGTCGTGTGGTTTGCACATATGCATCATGGCATGCGTGCCCACGTACACACCTGTACACATGCACCGTGGCGTGTGTGCCCACGTACACACATGGACACATGCACCATGGCATGCGTGCCCACGTACACACATGGACACATGCACCATGGCATGCGTGCCCACGTACACACATGGACACATGCACCATGCCATGCAATGCCCACGTACACACATGGACACATGCACCATGCCATGCAAGTGCCCATGTACACACAAGTACATGGATGCAAATAATCATAATAATGCATGTGCTTATATAAAGAACATAAGGATGTTCTGATAAGTCCATAAAAAGTCTTCTAGAAGAATGTAAGGATTTTAAGGATTAAATATTAATAGTCCAAATTATAGCTGGGCATGCTGGTGAGAACCTCTCTCATCCCAACTCTCAGAAAGCTGAGCTGAAAATAGTCCAAGTTTGAAATCAGACTGCTATACAGTGAGACTCTGTTCAAAGAGAAGGAGAAGGAGGAGGAAGAGGAGGAGGAGGAAAAGGAAAAGGAGGAGGAAGAGGAGAAGGAGGAGGAAGAGGAGGAGGAGTTGTAACTTGGGGCACAGAAAATGTGTAGGTGACTTGAACATTTCAGATTTGAGCAAAGCTGACGTAAAGCGTCTAAATAAGGCAGCGGTGGGCCAGCGAGATGGTTCAGCGTGGAAAGGTGCCTGCACACCCGGCCTGAGTTTGATCCCTGGAGTCGCATGGTAGGAGAGAAGTGACTTCCAAAAGTTGCCCTGTGATGCTGTGGGCCCCCCCCATCTCTCTCTCTACATTTCTCAAACGAGTAATTAGATAAGTCAGTGGTCACATATTCTTGCAGTGAATACACATACCTTAGTTGATGAACTGCTGTGCTGTTCATTTGTGTAGATCGGAAGGAATGTGATGTGGCTTTTGGTGCCCATGAAGAATTGTGGAGTCTTTAAACATTCTCAAAATAGCCAGAAACTTAAATAGCATAATTAACAAAAACTAAAGCCTGTGGGCTACACAACGCATGCCGACAGAACAGGCCATTAAGCTAATTAATTCCCTTTTAATGACAAGCAAGGCTTTCAGTATCATGTGCTTTAGGTTTCATAATTGGGGGGTCTAATCTTGGAGAAAGCAGCTCTCCAATTTCATAAGATCAGACTCTTCCAGGAGTTCCTTCTCACCCACAGACAAATTAAAGCACATCAATATAAATATTGTAAAATAAAGTACATCAATATAAATATTATAAAATAAAATATTTGCAAGTGGGAACCGTGAGACGCCAATGGTCGGCAAGAGTCATTTTCTTTTCTTGCTGGATCTTCCCAAGGTCAAGTAGTGGGAAGTCCTTGTGGCTGACCATTTGCTCTATCATTTTCTTTCCAGAAATCAGCTTTTCATTTAAAAAAAATAAATAAAATAGTAAGAATTCATTCCTTGCATAGCTATTTCAGGGGGTAACAGAAAATAGCCCAAACATTTCATTCTATACATGTAGACATCATATCACAGAAATCCTACAAGGTCTTCAAAGGTTCTAAATAATTTACAGGAGCACCTAAGCCATCTGTCGTACCCTCATCAGAAAAGGACTCTTACACGTGCTAACCCAGATCAGGATCTGAGACCTTTACAGCCCATTTTTACAGAACATGTTTGGCCTGTTTCTAGCACCTGCTCAAAATGACAAATGGGATCCCCAAATGGGATCCTAATACTGAGGATGATTCATTTCCTAAACAAAATCATGTAAAAGAAAAGAAAATCGTATGCATTACACACATGTTAAGCTTATTGAAGCACAAAACCCATCAATAAATATAGAAAAAAAAAAAAGCCTGAGAGAAAAACCCCAAAGCCACTATACCATCCATCCCCAGCAAACCTTTAAATTTATCCCGTAAAACTACATGTCTTGTCTTCTTACAGTAAACATCACAGAGTCTGAGTGATTGAGGGGGCAGGATTAGATGCAAGAGAAGCCTTTGGTCCTGGTGCTCCAAGCACAGGATAGAGGGAAGAGAGCAATCACTCTTCCCAAGTCCCCCTTCGTGGGTCAGTGTTCATTGCTCTTGTTACCTCGAAATTTGAATGCCTTTCTTTCATTGCAATGCTTGAAGGTGCTCTATACTTTCTATGATTGTTAGAATCCCCCTCCCCAAATTTCAGACATCCTAATTTCTATCTTCTGGTTTATTTTCCTGAAAACCTGATATTATCATTGTGATTGATGTAGATGCTCAAGAGACATGTCTCCCAGCTTAGCATCGTCCCACACCTCCCTGCTGCCCCCCCCCACCACCCTGACTTGACCCTGGGGGTGTTTGAGTTCACAACCGTGACATGAGCTCACCTTGCCTTTTAATAACTTTGACTTATATTGAGTGAATGTATCACTCTTAGATGAGCCCTGACTCTGCAGATGGGCATGTGGGTTGTGTCCAGTTTGTGGCATCATTCATTCCCTGCTCAACAAAGAATTATCGAGCATGCATGGAGATCCCAGTCACTAGGGAGATAGCAGTAAGAACATAAACAGTTCTGTCCTCCCAGGAAATAAACCTAGTGAGGGAAAAAAATAAAGACCTTTGTTTTTTACCCTGAACTCACATTCAGCAAGTGTGGCCTAGGATCTTTATCAATCATCTCGATCTTACCCCACTCACGCAATGCACTGATATCCCTATTGTACTCACGCACATACATGCACTAATATATTCCTGTTGTATGCACGCACATACATGCACTAATATATCCCTTTGGGGAGGTTTCTGGAAATTGGCTACAGCAATTGCTTGCAGGAAACACTCTCTGGTCACATGTCCGAGACTGTCAGGTTGATTTACAGTCTTTATATTTATTTAGAAGCTAAAGGCTGCTCTGAGAGACTGAGCATGGAGCGAACAGATGAGCGCCAGAGTCTAGGGCATTTCTAAAAAACCATCATGCTTATGTTGAAAAATACAGATTTACTTCAAGTAATTGACTTAAAAAAAATCACAATCTATAGCTATACCCCCTTCTCCTGACATGCTAAGTGGCCTCTGATATAGAGGCTAAGCAGAGTCCCATCTAGTTAGGATTGGAGAAAACTCAGTTGCAAAGTTTCCTGCTTATATGCAACTCCCCTGGCCAGACAATTGGGTTCCCATCCTGCTCCGCACTTCTGTTTATTTCTGATGATATCCTGGTCCCCAGCAAAGTAACCTTTGCCTGAATATTCTTTTCTCCAAATAAATGCATTGCCCCTCAGATTCATTGCCTGCCTGCCTTCCTTCCTTCCTTCCTTCCTTCCTTCCTTCCTTCCTTCCTTCCTTCCTTCCTTCCTTCCTTCCTTCCTTTCCCTTCCTTCCTTCCTTTCCCTTCCTTCCTTCCTTTCTTCTTACTTTCCTCCCTCCCTCCCTCCTTTCTTTCTCTTTCTTTCTTTCTTTCTTTCTTTCTTTCTTTCTTTCTTTCTTTCTTTCTTTCTTTCTTTCTTTCGAGACAAAGTTTTTCTATAGTCGATGCCAAACTGATCCTCACTCTACAGCCCAGTCTGGCCTCAAACTCACAGTAATCCTCCTGCCTCATTCTAACAGGTGCTAAAGTGACAATGTGAGTCCCACCACGCCCATTTTCAAAAAAAAAAATCATTTTCTTTTTCTTCCCCAAAAATCAGCCTTTCATAAAAATTAAGATAGGGAGAATTTTGTTTCTCACATAACTATTTTGGGAATAAAAGAAAACAGCCCTAACATTTCGTTCCACACGTACAAATGAACCACATCATAAAAATTCCACAGGCTTCTCTAGGGATTCAAAATAATTGCCAAGAACATCTTAAGACATCTGTCATCCCTAAATAGAAAAGGACTCTTATACATACTAATTCAGCTGCACGTCAAGAAATTGAGTATTTGAGGTGCTGCTCTATTTTTATAAAGTAAGTGGGCAGAGCCCTGTATCCATTCACCCACCACCAGGTGGGAGGATTTGAAACCAGAAAGGTGGGAGATAGAAATGTGTAGATTTCAGATTCATATTAATCTGTCAATATACTAGCAGATTCTTCTTGAAAAGCACATTCCACCTCCACACACTGTACACCCACACTGTTCTGCTAAATTTTCCTGAGGGCTCTTTTTTTAGCCATTAGTTTTATATGATAATCTTGATTTTTTTTTGGGGGGGGGAGTCTCAGTCTGAGAGAAAGATTGTGAGCTTGAATATTGGTCCAGTTGAAGACCCCAATAAGGAGACAGTCAAAAAACCATGTTTTCTATAGACTACATTCACTCCAATAAATCTACTAAGTCTGTTGAAAATTACTGTCTGGAGGGGAAAAGAAGAGGGGTCAGAATGGGAATTAGGTACAAGACCCAAATCTTGGGGCCAAAGCTCTGCATCTTGGCTCCCCCTCCCCCGCATTAAAATCTAGCAACACTTTACTGTTGAAGCACAGCCTCCTGAACGCGCGTTTGACCTCGACTCACCTCCCATCCATGTTCGGGGCTCTGCGGTCACCCACACTTTTAACACAGTAACAATAAGACCACCATATTTGCTCATGGAGTAGGAGGAGTGTCAGACACAGGCTAAGCAGGCTACATGCATCATCTCACTTGTTAACATGGAAACCCCGTGCAACCACGTTTGAGACATGGCGACTGAACCCAGCCCCTAGTGTATGCCAGGCAAACATCCTGTCCCCAAGCTACTCCCAGCCCCGCCTTCCGCTTCTTGTCTTGGACCCTGTCGCAGCAGGCTGCCCCCAGGCTGGTCTTGAGCCCACTGTGTAGCCCAAGCTGACCAGCTTGTGACCTCTGGCCTCAGCCCAGATGGACTTACAGCCTGCTCCGTGGGATCCGGCTGGAAGGAGATGTTTCCTCAGGACTCAAGAGACTCAGAGGGTTTAAGTGATCTTCCACCATCCCAAGCGGGTAACTGGCGTAGTCAGAGTTCAAAGTCAAGTGTCTTCTTCCTCCCACTTTGTTCATTGTTGACTCAGGATGTAACACTCCTTCCGGGCGCAGCCTGTGGCTTTGAGGGACAGTGTAAGTGACATCTTCTCTTACCACAACTGCATTCTTGGGGTCTCTTTCACATACCCGCCTTATCTCTGCTGTGCGAGAGAGGCAGGCTGGCTCTCCCTGTGGCCCTGGGGAATTTCCCACAAGCCTTTGTCAGCTCCGTTACATTTTCTACCCTAGAACAACCCACCGCAATGGGAGACTGCTGTGGGAGCAAAGGAGCCCTTTCCCTCCACCTTCCCAACTAGATGGAGCCTTCTAGAACATCATAGAAGACCCGGAGGGAGGAAAAGCCATGCCCATGCTGGTGGATCTAAATTTCATATGAAGGACAGACTGACTGGTCTTTTAAATCTGCGTCTGGGTTGGAAACCGTGGGGAATCCCATAACGTGGTTGCCCCTAAGAGAAATATACGGAAGCTCCCGAGGCCATCTTACCCCTAAGCCATCTCTCCTGCCCTGTGCTTCTTTTTTGGGACTTGGTCTTGCCGTATTGCCCTGATCCTGCCATCTTCCCGTGGCCTCACAATGGATGCCCACCCCTCTTGCTAGCTGATCGAGTGCACCTGCTCCCCCTCAGAGATGGACACGCTGCCTGCCGTCACACCCTGGCTCTCTTGCCTGAAAGTTCCATGACTGATATCAATATGTTTCCATTTTTCTTGTTTGTGAAGTGAGGGGGAAAAATCATTCCTCTTTGTTAAGGTGCTATGTGGCGAATAAATCATGCAAGTTATTGTCTTCTAGCACAGTGCCTGGTGCTTAGTTAGGTACTCCACTGAAAGCCTGCAAGAAGGGCAGATTAGATTATCTCTCATAATAGGAGAAGCAAATCTCAGATGATAGAGGCATTTAATATCAGTCAGAATGCATTTGAGTGGTTTTTTTATGTTTTATTTATTACAGAGAGGCTAGAGAGAGGGGGCAGGCGTGAGCTAAGGCACCTGTGTGGAAGTCAGAGGACAACTTTTGAAGGTCCTCGCCTTCCTCCATGTGGGCTCCAGGGATCGAACTCAGGTCTCCAGGCTTGTGCACAGTCACCTTTGCCTGCTGAGCCCTCACATATACCCTCCAGCAATGCTTTTAACTGTTTGGGGGGCTGCGCTGTGGAGAGAACAGTCCCAACTGGAAACAGTACAATCTGGGGGGGGTCTCTTCTTGGTCCCACACAGCTAGACCCGGCGTATCTCCCCCCCCCAACACACACATTTCTTCCATAGCCAAAAGGAGAGAGGGTAAGCAGTATTCCACCCTCCAGGGACCTGGAGATGCTGAGAATCCGAGGGGCGTCCAGAACACGGCGTTACTAAGTGCACATTTAAAGCAGCAGAGCCCAGGGCGGGTCTGAATCACTGTGCCCAATAGGACCCAGTGTGCGCTCCACACCTGGGGGTCCCGTTCCATCAGCACAGCTCCTTGAACCCCAGTGGCATCTGGACCAAGAATCTGCATCACCCCCAAGTTGTGGCTAAACACCTCTGTGCCTGCCTGGAGCTGCTTGTTTGGGACCAGACGCCAGCTTCCCGCCTCTGCCTACAGGGGGCGCTAAAGGATGGGAAAATGGAATGATCGCTGCACCTCAAATCTCCAGTGAGCGGGGAGGAAAGTTAGTAAAATAGCGACCAGTCAGAGGTGCCGATGGAAGGCTCCTGTGGTCCACTATCCCCTGTGCAATCCATCCATAATGCTGAACCACCCCATTCCAACACTGGTTCCCCTATTTCTTCTCCTCTTTCTCCTCTTCTTTCTCCTTCTCTTCCTTCTCCTTCTTCTCTGTCTCTTCTTCTTCTTCCTCCTTCTCCTCTTTCTTTCCCTCCTCCTTTTCCTTCCCCTCTCCTCCTTCTGAGAAAGGATGTGTACAGCCCGTGCTATCTCGCGATCCTCCTGCCTCAGCATCCGACGCAGACACGGACCACCACATCTGATGTGCAGGCTGGCGCTCTCATTTACTCCTTTATTCCTCTTAGAGTGCATCATCCAGGACTGGGGGCTCATGTTGGGTCCCCCCCTCCTGCCTGTGCACACACAAATGCATCTCTCTCTTAAGCAGTCCTGTTCCAGCCTGACCCTCAGATCTCAAGAATAAATGACCCAAGTCCTCCTTCTCAGAACACCTTGCGCTCTCCCGGATGGCTGTGCCTCTGGTCTCTGAAAAGTCACTATTTGTTTGCTATTTTAGTCAGTGAAAGGGGATGGAGGGACCACCCAGGCCGAAGACACACGTGGGAGAGACTGCAGCTACCAAGTAAGTGGCCTTGAGCTCCGCCGGGTTGGGGGGCTTCCACCACACCTCGTTCTGTCCCGCTTCAGCCGGTTCAATCAGCACCTCCACACGAAGCGCTCAGCATGTGCCAGGCTCCGTGCTGGGCTCTGCACACACACGAGGGTGAACTAACTAGCTGCTCTCCTCTGCCGATTCACGCCTCCCTTCTCCCTGCTCGTGGGCAGCACCTTCCCACCTCTGAGCTTCAGCGTGCAGGAACCTCCAACAGCCCTTCCCCACCACCTCACTTCCTCGGTCTCTCAGTTGCTGGTGTCTCCCACCCCTTCCCATGCCTGTCTGGAACACGACAGTACAAGCACTATCGTCCAGAACACTGCATGGTGCCCGGCACATAGTGGGTGCTTTCTAGGATGGATGAATGGCGGATGTAGAGGTCCATCAACTAGACAATCTCCTGCAGGTTCATTTCTGTAATTTCTTAATTTGTGTGTGTGTGTGTGTGTGTGTGTGTGTGGTCATGAGTGGAAGGGGAGTGTATGTGTTCGTGAGTGGGGGGAGGGCACTGGAATGTGTACCCCTGTGAAGGTCCAAGGGTGACTTTGGGAATCATCCTGGATTGCTTCTACCTCCTGATTGCTTTGCTCTGAGGTTTCCCAGGCTCCGCCCATCAGGACTAGAATTGTAGGCCACTGATATTTTTATGTAGGATCTAGGGATTAGAACTCAGGTCCTTTTCCTTTTAAAGCAAAACTTCAGTACTCCTGAGCCATCTTGTTGCAGGGTGACTCTCTAGGAGTCTATGTATCCAAGTTCTTGTGTTCAGAGTCAACACGTGTGGAGGATTAAAGTAGAGTTTATTAGAGGAGAAAAGAACAGAACTCATGGACTCCAGCCGAGGAGTACCGTGAGGGACTGGGGCGCCCTGGAGAACTCATGGACTCCAGGCATGGAATCCACGAGGGGCAAGGAGCTGGAAAAGAACTCACAGACTCCAGATGTGGAGTGTCAAGAGGGGCAGGCGCCAAAGATGGCTGCCAGGGTCAGGTATATTTATACACTTAGGCAAGTGGGGGGGGAACGGCTTTTCCCCATTGGTTAGCTCCCATTGGAGCCCAACCCAGTTGATCTTGTGCCCGCCTCGAGGTGGGGCTTGAGATCAAGTTGTTTCTTTGATGGGTTTATCTTGTTTGATGTGGAGAGTTCATCTCCATAATCCCCTCCTAGGGAAGTTGGCTATCTTATCTCTGCAGAGGACTGGAGTCAGTTCCTCAGCAGGGGTGTTCCTTGGGGTGCTCTCAGGAGTGGGGGATGGCCTTTGGGAATTTCAAAGGTTTCAAAGACCTTTAGAGACAGGCCCAGCATAGCTGCTAAACCAGCCTGAATCTATCCAGCCCAATTCTTTGGTTCTTAACTAACAGCTCTGAGCATTTTGTAGCTGTTTGGAGCCCTTTAAAGATGGCATCGAAAACAGCATCCGATTTTACAATCTGGCATTCTTTTTAATTCAGTGTGTATGTCTTTTTAATTCAACTGTGTACATCTGCAAAAAAAAAAAAAAGTCATCTAATACTCTTGCGTTCATTTTAGCAGCATAGCCAAGTGCTGAGGAGTCTGGGTTGTTCACTCAGAGAGCCTGAGTTCCAATCCTGGACCACCCATTTGTTGCTGTTGCGTGAGTTCCAGCAAATTGTCAATTTCCCAGAGCCTAAGCTTCAGTGGTGCGAAGAAAAGTAACCTCCTAGGGTCACATGTGCAGATTTATCGATATGAGTAAAGCACTAGAACATTCCTGGTGAGGGAGGACTTAACAAATAGCTTTAGACCCGAGTGAGCTGCCAAAACAAATGTCATGCAACAGAAATTTATTTCCTCACCGTCTTGGTGGCTGGAAGGCCAAGGGCATGGTGGGTGGTGATGGCTGGCTCTCGCTCTCTCCCTCCCTTTCTCTTTCTCTCTTTCTCTCTCTCTCTCCTCTTCTCTTTCTCTTTCTCTCTCTCTCTCTCCTCTTCTCTTTCCCTTTTTTTCTCTCTCTCTCTCCTGCCTTTTTGCCTTGTCTTGCCCTGGTGTTTCTTCTTATAATGACACTAAGCCTTGGCCTGGCTCCCTCATCCTGACCAACATATTTAACATTAATTACTTCCCTACTCCAATACACTAAAGAAGAGGAGGGTTAAAGCTTCAGCACTGAGCTTATATAGCACTGCTCAGTCCACAACAGTCGGGATTTGCTGTGTCACTAAACTGTGGGTGGGGAATTGCTGCCTCTGGCCACACACAGGGCTGAGCAAAGGTGTGTGGATTTCCTCTGAACACACACACACACACAAGTTCGAGCAGGGGTGTGTTGGTTTCCACAGCACTTACTGTTGCTCTCCTACTCTCTCTTTTTTAAACCACACCTCTGTCTGCCCCGATCCGAGACACCTTGGAGATCACCAAGACAGGCTGAAGGGCCACCGTAGAGTCCATCTGGACTCCTAGAGAGAAATGGTGACACCAACTATTTTAGAGGTTCTAGACTTTCAAGAGCCCTCAGTGTCACGAGTGAGGTAGAGACCTCATTACACACACAGACACACACACGTATATACACATACACATGCACATATACACAGACACACACACTCACATACATATATATATACACAGTCACTCACACATACACACGCACAGGGCCTCCAATCCAGTCTTAAAAAGCAGTGAGTCTTAAGAGAGATGGAAGTTTTGTTTAATCTGGTGGAAGGGATGGGAATAGATGCGCTACATCTGGATTTTCTCTCAGTGGTGTAAAGTGTGGCCAGTGCTTCTAGAACCCCGGGCACTCCCGGTCTCAGGTGACCTGCAGAGGCTGCCCACACGCTGAGTTCTAGCAGGTTCCTTAGAGGATTGTACGGGAATATGTGGACTGTAAGGCTTAAAAGAGTCACACCAAGTCAAGGTGTCAAGTCTTCTGTCTTCTATGACAAAGCAATTCTCCCACTCAGTTAAAAAATCAGATTGAGCCACGCCTGGAGGCACACACCTGGATCCCAGTATCTATGTCTGGTCCCCAAACCAGGAAGTGACCATTCAAGGCCAGCCTGAGAAACTTAGCTTTCGTCTCAAAGTTTTGAAAATGTTACCTGGCACACAGGAGGCCCTGGCACAGTCAACTTTTAGTACCACGAAAGGAAGAAGAACTCAGAGGAAGAAGGAATCAGATTCTTGACCTGGGGAGAACTAAGAAAAAATGATTTGATAGATAGATAGATAGATAGATAGATAGATAGATAGATAGATAGATAGATAGATAGATAGATAGATAGATAGATAGATAGATAGATAGACAGATAGACAGACAGATAGATAGACAGACAGACAGATAAATAGATGATAGATAGATGATAGACAGACAGAGAGATAATAGATAAATTTGTTTTTAACCTACTTAAAAATGTAACTTTGGAAGGAAAGGGACACTCATTGGGTGTTTCCAAAGATGAGAAAAAAAGAGTAGCTTTCGGCGTACTTGTGCCCCTCAGTGACTGGGAAAGACTTCGGGGTTCCTGGCAGGGTGACTGGCAGCTCATTCAGGACGATAGTAAGAGGCCTGCTTCAGCCTTTCTTCTCTGGGCTGGGGATAAAGAACAGGAACAGAGCTGTCCCCTGGGGGCTTCCACCCGGAGACTGACAGAGGTTACCAAGGGCACCAGGAATTATCTGAGATCAGATAACAGCAAATGTCTTTTAAAAAGACCAGTGTTCCACAAGAGAGGGCCCAGGCTTCCTTAGAGGTGAAACTACAGTCGGGACCCCACAGCAGAGTGACAGAACAGAAGCTGTCATTCAAAGCCCTGGCAACAGGCCGGGTACAAGGAGGCAAATGTGAAGTCCCATTCCCAGAAAGAGCTTGTGGGGGGACGAGAAAGGGAATGTGAAGAGAGGGGTAAAAGGAAAGGAAGGGAGGGGAAGGGAGAGGAGGGAAGAGAAAGGATGGGAGGAGGGAAGGGAAGAAGGAAGGGAGCAAGAGGGAGGAGGAAAGAGGAGGTAGGAGGGGAGGGGGGAAATGGAGGGGATGGAGTGGGGGAGCTGAGGGTCCCTGTGGAGCCGCTCAGGGTCCCCTGGGACTCCAGCTAGTCCTCTGGCAGTGGTCTCCTGAGGTCTCATCTGCACAGGGTGCTCAGGGCCACATGACTTAGGAGAGGAGCCACCAGCCATACTCGGCTTGTCCTTTTGGCCAGTTGGTCTGGGACTTTCCTGATTGTCTGTCATTCCATGTCCGGGAACCACCTCCCGCCAGGAAAAGCCAAGACAGATTGCTCCCCTGGACTGAGCTTTCCGTGGGCCTGGCCCACACAGACCTTCCATTCTTGACTAATTAGGGCTAATTAGAGCCTCACTATGGCAAGAGGTGGCATTGCTTTATTACCCCTAGACAGATGACAAAGCCGGACAGACAACTGACCCCTGACCCCGGGCCACATAGCAAAATGGGAGAGAACTAGACCCACCCCAGGTCCCCGGGCCCCTCCTCCAGGTCCCCGATCCTAACATCTTCCACACTAACACAGTTCAGGAGTTTACACAGCATGGAGAATCCCTGGCCTTTCACGAGTCAGCATGGGAGGGTGTGTGGATTCTGCCCTGTCCAGAGGTGACAGTGACTATGAGTCAGTCCCGGCCGCCTAGATATCCTCCTGTCTCAGCGCTCGCTGCAGCGGTAAGAGGAGCCGGAACAGAGGGTTCAGGATCTCAGGGAATAAGTTCTGGGCCACACTGGTCTGCAGGATGCGGGGCCCAGAGGAGCTGCCAGGGCGTCCTCCTGTTTCTTGGAGCCGCTGCCAAATGCATTGTGTTCTAGTCACACCTGCACCTCCATCTTAGGACTTCCCACCTGGAGTGGCTCCCAGACTTGCACACCTGCTGGCAGTGGGCCAAATGTGACCCAACCCTTCACCGTGACTAGCGCTTTGTGACTAGCATTTTCAAATGTAGTCAAGTTTCCAGGGTGTGCGTTTTGGGAAAAAAAAAAAAAATCAGCCAAGTTTGCAGAATCTAGGGTATAGGGCTCTGTCCTTCCAGTTAGTGGGAGGCCGAGGCAGGAGAATGTCCAACTTGGGGCCAGCCTAGGCCAGGTAGGCCCAGGGGATCTGAGCAGGCGTGTGCCCTTTAAACAGGACATGAACATTCAGTCCCTGCCATCCCTCTCCTCCCCCTGCCCTGTTCCCCAAAACCAACACAGTGTGACCCAGACAGGTGTTGCTCTTGGGTAATTATGAAGAAGAGGTGAAGGGGAGACGGCTGCGGAATTAAGTGACATGTAGTGTGGGAATCCCTCTCCTCGCTGACTTCTCCATGAGAAGCCTCGAGGAAGGGCGAGACCCACGGTCACATGTCCACGTCGTTCCTGTCCCTTCTTTGCTCTTTCAGCTTGGCTCTCTTCCCTGCTCCACTTCTCTTGAAACGAGCCTGGTTCTTATTGGCTCTGGGCTCACATTTTCATAGCTTCAAATCTAATAGGAAGACACTAGGACCTCTCTTTCTGGATTTGTCTAGCAAAGCTTAAAAATCAAAGTCGCTTTTCAGAGTTGGAAGCCTCTGCCTCACAAGCAGAAGGTCCTAAGTTCTGATCCTGGATCCCACGTAAAAATGTCAGGCAGAACTGGCTGTGCGCATGCACTTCTGGCTCTGGAAGTAGAGCCAGGGAAACTCACAGAACAAAGCAAAAGAGGAGGTAAGAAGAATCCAGGGTGATTCTCCCAAGTCATCCTTGGACCTCCACAGGGACACACAGGGCCCTCTGATTCTCACACACACACACACACACACACACACACACACACACACACACAGAGGCAAAAATAAAATAAATAAATCAGTTTTTATGTATCTTCCAATCCTGAACCAACGGGAGCTGCCCACACATGCACAATATGTTGATTGGCCAGTTGGGTCATGTGCCCTTGTCCAAGACTGGAATCAGTTTGCCTAGGCTTCATGGAATAAATCTTTTTTTTTTTTTTTAATGGAATAAATCTTAATTCCCACCTCGGCTTTGCAGGTGGAGAGAGAGAGAGAGGCGCTGAGAGAATAATTGACTCAGCCGAGGTCGCTTGGGGACTTTCCTAAGGAAAACCACATTCCGATGCTAAAAGACCAGAGAAAGAATGCATTCAGGGAAAACAAGTTGATTGATGGACAGTTAGATAGATGGACTGTTAGATTCGTAGCCAAATGCCCTGCCAGGCGTGACCTCACACAATGTCCTTCCTTAAAATCTGATTTAAGAGCCACAGAATCAACAATGAGCATATAAAAAGGGAACGTATTGGCTTTGCTTGCGAGATACGGTCTAGATAGTCCAACAATGGCCGCCAATAGCTGCTCAGTCCAGAGGCTGAATCGCTCAGCCTTCCCAGCCTGTGGCCAAAGGCCGGAGGATTCCTGGAGCATCTCTAGACCTCAGTCATGTTGGAGGGTCGAAGAAGCCGGGTGGCAGGAGGAAAGAGGAGGTTGTCAGCACAGGGCCAGAGAGTCCCACGGCTCTTCTGTCTTATGGTTCTTTTATATCTGGTCTGCTACTAGTAGGTTCCGTCCAGATTTAGGGTCGGTCTTTATGTCACAAATACATTGATCCAGATCACGTCCCCAAGAGTAGTTGGATCAGTTAGTTAATTGCATGTGTGATCAAGTTGACAACCAAGATTAACTACCAAGGCCCTGTCTTATTTATTTCTTATTTTATTTATTTATTTTAACGAACCTATTTCCAAGCATCGAACCTCTCTCCTTTATCATATTTGTCTTTGCTATTGAGAATCATATTGAGAGCCGCTAAACAAGGGCTCTGTTTGAAATTGCTGCAGACGCCAAACTCCACAGAGAAGGCTACGACGCCCCCAGAGCCGGAGCCCACGGGAACAGCCCAGAAGGGTCAGGAGAGCTCCTCCAAGGACAAGAAGCCCACGGCCGAGCCCAGCAAGCCGAAGACCAGCAAACAGGAAGCCAAAGAGCCTGCGCAGGGCCTGCAGCAGCCTCCGCAGGAACCCAACTCGCCACACAGCAGAGACAAGGCCCAGAAAAAGTCTGAGAAGCGGCGGCAGCCCCTGGGGAACTTCCTCAAGAGCCTGGTAAGTGGGACCCACACACGCTTCTTTCCTGGGCGCTCTGGCTAAACAGGTGGTTTCCACCCCCCAGAGGGGACGGCTGGCTGGACCAAGCTGACCAACAGATGTCTTGAGCGCCTGCCCAGTGCCAGGCACAGTGAGAGAGAGAGAGACAGAGAGAGAGACTGATCATTCTGGAACCCAAGGTCAGGTGCGGGAAGGAGGAGAGCGGTCACCGAGGGGAGGGGACAGGAATTAGCCCAACCAGCTTGCTGCGAGTTCTGACCCTGCCACACCGTGACCATGGTGACCTTGACCGAGTCCTCAGGCCTTTCGGAGCCTTGGATTCTCCACCTGGAAAACAGAGGTCATCACGGCGGCCGTGGTTCTGAATGAATGTGTCGTTACTGGACAACGGATGCGACCAGGATACACGTGCATCCTGGTGTGTGCGCCTCATATCCGAACCCAGCAAGACCAGCACGCTGGTCAGCCACGCCATCAGGGGACCCCTTTGCCCTCTGCTTCTTCAAGGTCTTCCCGGCCTGTTCAATCTCTCTCTCTCTCCCTCACTCCCTCCCCAACTCCTCTCTGCAGTCTGTACCCCAAAACAGTACCTCAGATTCTAAATGTCTTTCCTCATACTTTTCTCTGGGTTTCTGGCTACGCAGTGGGTTAAATCTTCACTTGCAGACCATGAGCCTGGAGCAGGTCACCACTTCTCTGATTCAGATTTCTCACTCCCAAGAACCTGGAGACAGGCCCTAGGCCCCGCCCACCTTGATTTTAAGGCAGGGTCTGTCGTTGGCCTGGGATTCACCTGTCTCCCCAGTGCTGGGATGGCAAGCACACACCCCCCTACTTGGCTCTTTTTACATACTGTTGCAGTTCGCTTGCATGATTGCTGATAAATGACCATCAAACGGCTGAAGGGAACAAGAGGTTTATTCTCTCGTATGCTTGTCTGTTACAGTTCTCAGTCCAGCTTGATAGGAGAGCTCACACCAACACCAGAGCCGAGGGAACTGAACACACCATCTCTACATAACGGATGAGAGAGGGACGATCCGCCAGCATGTCTGGCCAACTGTACACAAGGATGCCAACTCTCTCAACCAGCTCTCTGTATTTTATTCCAGGGCCTAATCCCTCCCACCATAGGCTGGGCCTTCCCCATCAGCCAGACAATCTCCTGCAGGTTTGCTCTGGACAACCACTAATTCTCTACAAATGTGCCCAGAGCTCAAGCCCTCAACTATCAAATTGTCACCTGTGCCTAACTATGACACATGCGTCGTGGAAGATCCACCTCAGGCCCTCATATGTGCCCAACAAACCCTTCACAGCCCAGCTGTCCCCAGCCCTGTATGGTCTCTGTTAGATGGGATAGCTCTCTCTCCCTTCCTCCTCTTCCTCCTCCCTCTCCCCCCCACCCCCTTCCTCCTCTTCTCTTCTTTGACAATTGCTGTTCAGTGTCTTGTACTTAATAGTTGCTCTAGTTAAATGACTATTGAATAGGGGCTGAATGCATTTATGCCCTTCTCCCTTTTGTGGTACATATTTCATGTTAAAAGAAAAACTTGAAACAAATCTAGGAGACAGTATTTGGGCAAAGAACCACGAATCTTGAATCAGACAACACTACAATCAGAGCTCCACCCAGCAGCAAAAGTAGAGAAATGGCCTGCTTGGCTACAGTAGGCATCTGAGTGTGGTGTGATAGGCCACTTGCCTTATTTGGGCACGGTGCAGTAAGCTGGCTGCTTTTGATTGGCAGTTGCGGTTTTAGGCAAACTGGCCAGAGCATTTTAGATGTGTTTATACCGGCCACTCCTGAACCTCTAGCCCAGAACACGACAGGATTCTGAGACTTCACGAAGCTGCAGAGCAATAGAACTGAATGTTGAATCCAGGCTTGTGACTGGGGCTCATTCTCAGTACTGTGAATATGCGATATGTACTCAGCATAGCACCGGCACAGAATAAGTACTCAGGAAATGAGACACTGTGGGTATGAGGCCACCTCACCTGGCCACAACTGCTTTGTTTTTCTCCAGGGACCAAAGCGGATGGCGGACGCTCAAGTACAAACAGACCCCGTATCCATCGGACCGGTTGGAAAATCCAAGTAAACAAATCTCCACAGTCGCGGCCGGGTTCTCCTCCACCAAGATGGTCTTTCCCTGCGTCATCTCGGGCCCAAACACACCCCGTGTATATATTTCTTCTTCTCCTGACCACCCCATGAAATTCCACCTCCAAATTCAGCCGAACGGTTGTAGATCAAGGTGTATTATTTATGTCTCTAGTTCAATCTTCCCTGTCAAATAACTGTTGTTTTTAATGGATTAGTAAGTTAGGGAGTAAAGTCAGGAGGGTTGAGGATTGCCGAGCGAGGGAGAAAGGAGGTAGAGGAACGCATTTGTGTTACGTTATGAAATTGATCGTGGGAAGTAAATTTCAAAAGAAAAAAAATTGGCCTGAGAGAAAAGAATCAACTTCATAATGAACATAGGCTTCTGTGTTCTTCTCCTAGGCTTGGTGAGGGGAAGGGAAAAGCCATTTGTTTACGTTCACACTTCAAGGAAGAGGAACTTGGACGGTTGCCAACTTCCTGGGATGGAATGTGCTGGTCTAGAGAAATTAGAATTAGAGTTGGGTTTTAAATAGGGTCCTTGAAAGTCATTGGCAAGAGGTGAATGATTCTTGAAATGATTCGGGGAAAACAATTACTTGTGAGGCTCAGGGAAGAGGATAAAGGATTGCAATTTGGAAAAAATAAAAAAATACAAAGTAAAATAAAATAAATGAGGGCAGCCAGTCTATTTTGCAACACAAGGGGGCGCCAAAGCCTCCATCTTCCCAGAGCGTCCTGCATCCCTAACCTGGATTTGGTCTCTGCAATCTTACATTATTAATGTTTCTCAGATGGCCGAGAGACTCGCTTCATCTGTTCTGTCTGACACTTACCTCACGTCTGTCTGTAATTTCCTAATGTTGTCAGGATGTGCTCTGATAAAAAAAAAAAATTCCCCATAACCCCAGCTAATAAAAATTTACAAATTATTCAAATTCCTGAGGTGTTTTTATTTAAAATACTCATGTACGGTCCTGAAGAAGACCACAATTTTCTTAATACATGATGTGAAGTAGCCTTAAGACATAATGTGAACAGTCATACAGACTGTTCTTTTCTTTTTTATTTAATAAAAATAAACAAATACTGACTTCTAGAGTACCTTTTGGTTTTCAAATGTTAACGCTTCTCTCTGACTTGTCTGAGATGGCTTGTTCTCCCCCCATGTCCTCATGGAAGGTAAATCCCCCCCAAATCTCCTGGCTTCTTTGTGTACAGTGCATATAGAAAAGGTGCCTGTCTTGTTGCCAGGAACAAGAGCCCTACACAGGGATTCTCTCCGTCCGCATGTGATATACTGAGCCTGGGTTTGGGGACTAGGCACAAGAGCTGAGCTGGTCATCTGGATTGGAGTGAAGCTTGCAGCCCATCCTTGGTTTTTTTCTTAGCCAGAGAGTCAGACTGGTGCCCGGGTAGCTGAGCCCCCGAGCTACCGGGGGGGGGGGGGGGGCTAGCAAGCATCTGTCTGCAAGCTGAGAAGTCGGGACCTCTAAGAAGCTGGGGTGAGCAGGCAACGTCTACTGTAGATGCACATGTGTGTCTTCAGACATGTATGCTTAGGCAAGTCGGCATACTTACATCTTCACACACGCACACACACACACACACAAAGAGCAGATTATGCATGCACTTACTCATAGTCACACAAACTCTTACAGCCAACACATGTTTACACTTAGTCACACAAACTGCAGTCAATGCATGTACACACTCAGTTGCACAAACTCCTACATACACTCAGTCGCACAGCTCCCACAGCCAATACACGCACACACTCAGTCACATAAGCTCCCGCAGTCAATGCAAATCCACACGTACACACTGTCTCTCAAGAGCCTGTTGCAGACATGGTCCAATCTCACAGGTCAGAAATAGACATGAAATGCACTATTCTGGCACGAACTAGAGTTCAGGGGTCCTGAGTGTGGCCAACAGGCATTTGAGAGCTCCGTCCAGAAAAGATAATCTCTAAACACCCAGGTTTGGGGGACCTGCGGGTAAAGGGGTACGAGGAGGACTCTTGCTTGTGGTCTGCTGGTGGCCAGCTCAGACCGATCCTAAGCTTCCAGGACAGACCAGAGAACATGCTTCCTGGGTCCTGGCGTCCAGACTTGGTGGTCCTTTCGACTGCCCCACTAGCTCAATCCCCTACCTCCCCAACCCCCCTCTAAACTATGTCCTGTCAAAATACTATAGTTTGCAGACAGCAAAGGAAAAAAAGTTGGGGAAACCTTTGAAGGGTGGTGACAGCGACAGCCCTCCATCACAGCAGGGATCAAGGGAATCAGGCCACTGGGGGAGGGGAGGCCTACAAAGCCCTGGGGGCACTGCCTGCTGCGACCTTTCCTAAGCCCCAGGCAGCCGAAGTGGGGGGAAGGACACAGCGACAGGCAATGGTTCACTAGTTCCACCTCACTGGGCACAAGACTCTGGGCTTCCGTGAGGAATGTCCCAAGCAAGGCAGGGAGAGGCCCAGAGACTGTCCAAGTGACTCAATGGCTCCTCCCCTCCCTTTCCTCCTTTGCCTTCCAGAAAACAAAAGGAAAGAAAGAAGGAAGGAAGGAACGGAGGGAGGGAAGGAAGGAGGGAGGGAGAAAAGGAAGAAGGGAGAGATGAAGGGAGAGATGAAGGAAGGAAAGAGAGAGGGAGAGAGAGAGAAGAAAGCAGTTTGGCATCCCTGGTTTTCATTCCTGGTTTCCTCTCCTGGGCCAAAGAAAGAAAACTTACTTAACAAACAAGTTTTTGAACTTGTTTTGTTGAAAGGCCAGGACATTTAAGGCCACACAGAGAATGGGAAAAAACGATTCATTATAGAAACTCTAAATCCAGTTTTGGTCTAAAGAGGCAATTTTAACTTTGTGTGGTGGTGGTGGTGGTGGTGGTGGTGTGTGTGTGTGTGTATGTCTCTGTGTGTATCTGTCTGTGTGTCTATCTGTGTCTGTGTTTGGGGTTTCTAGCTGTCCCCTCCCAGGTGGGTTACAATAAATGGTCCCCATGCTACTCAGCAAATCAAGGAGTGAGGGGACTCACATTAGCCCTGCCCTTCAGGGACCCACAGAACAAGCCAGGTTTTGGGGTGGGGGGGACACAGACAAAGCAACTTGGCAGGCCGCAAAACTTAACAGAACCAGGCCTCCAGAAGAACATGAAATGTTCTCCACAGAACACGGGGAGGAGAGGGATGAAGATGCTGAAGGTTCATTAACCGACATGCTGATGTGTTTCAGGTGCGTGGGGCGGCGTCTCCTGTCCCTGGCCAAGAAGACTCGGCTGTTCCAGGAAGGGAGCCGGTGAGCTGAACTGTCCACCGAGGAGCGTGCATGGTGTGCGCATGCTCCCACACGTGCACACATGCTCTCACGCACATGCTCACATGCGCATGTGCACATACATGTGTCCCACACATGCGCATGCTCCCATACATGCTCTCGCACACGTGCTCACATGCTTGCACACATGTGCTCTCACACACACATGCTCACATGCACATGTGCACATACATGTGCTCCCACACATGCACATGCTCCCATACATGCTCTCGTACATGTGCTCACATGCTTGCACACATGTGCTCTCACATACATGCTCTCACACACATGCTCACTGCACAAGCGCACATTTGTGCCCACACACATGCACATGCTTACATACATGCTCACACATATGCTCTCACATGCACATGCTCACATGCACATGCTCACATACATGCATGTTTGCACACATGTGCTCTCACACATGTACTGCTTACACACATGCTCTCATGTGCTCTCATGTGCTCTCATGTGCATATGCTCTCACAGATGCACATGCTCGCAGACGTCTACATATGCTCAGACACACATGTACATGCTCACATACAATGCTTACACACATGTACATGTTCACACGCATGTGCACATACACATGTAATACACGCACACATGCTTGCATATACACACATTCACTTTCAACCACACTCTCCAGCCATAGCTGACCGTGTCTTGCTGATAGAGAAACGTCCTTCAAAGGAGCAGGTACTCCCAGCAGCCCATACGGCCAGCTTGGATGCATTGTCTTGGGGAAAGAGCTGGATACCTAGAGCTACAAAAATGCCAGGGAAAAAGCAAACCAGTGGAATCACTGTTTGGTTTGTGGTTCCTTTGCTCTTCCAAAGGGTGGAAAGGGCCATCAGGGACTTGGTCTCTCTCTCTCTCTCTCTCTCTCTCTCTCTCTGTGTCTCTCTGTCGCTCTCTCTCTCTCACACACACACACACACACACACACACGCACACACACACTGCTACCATGGAAGCAGTATGCAAACAGCTCAGATTCAGGCTAGATCCCCAAAGTCCAGAAAATGTGCCACCCCCACGAGTACGTGTGTCCCTCAGCCCCCAGGCTGGTGTAAGACCTTAGACAGTGAAGGAGTTAAAATACTCGCCCAGCACAAGCACAAGCCAGGCCCTGGGTTCCATCCCCAGCATAGCAAAGATAATAATAATAATAATAATAATCTCCATGACCTGCTCAAGAACCCAAAAGGAAGGCTGGTGACTCCATCAAGCATTGGGAGGGACAGGCTAGTAACCAGCTTGACAGGCTACCTTCTCGGTGTCTCTCTGCAAGCCTCTAAGTGGCATTTTTGCACCGCGAGTAGAATCTTCATCCACACCGTGTTCCCTGTCGCTGTGAGCAACAAAAGAACCAACTGCACCAGCTGCAACTTGCGTCCCTTGACAACGCTGGGTCCGGCTCTTTGCTGCTTTTCTGGGGAGCTCTGCAGCTCTTCTCTCCTCGCCTCCCCGGGAGCAGGGAGAGGCAGCGCCAGGTGAGCAGCAAGGGACCCCGCATTCCCGCCTGTGAAGAGCCTTCTGGATGCAGACTCTACATGTCCCTACCTGGATGCAATGGCTTGTTACATTTCATCAGGAGCCCACTTGCAACCACCTGTATGCGTTTTTGGGCGGTTTCCAGATGGGCATTTCTGGATAAAATGGACGCAGCTGTCCAGTTGGCGAGAGAGGGGGGAGCTCTTTACCGCTTGACTGTCACTCACACGGTTTAACTCCAACCACATGGAGATGCTGCAGGACCTGGGTTCTGCGGCCTCTAATCAAACCTCACAACTGCTTAACCAGGACATTTGATGGGAGCAGTTAAGAGGAACATGTGGGTTCACTTCTGGGTTAATCGACACTGGACAAGTCACTTGCCTAGTATGAGCCCCCAGCGTTCCAAACAGGAATGAGGTGGATGGGTTCTCCCCATTCCCACCTCCACCTTCTCTACATTGCATCAGTTGAAGGACATGTGACTACAAAGGGGACATGGCGCCCCCCCCCCCAAAGCTGCCTTACTCCTTACCCACACCGCACCCAACTGGAGAGCAAGTGACTTAACCCAGGGGCACCAGTACTGTCTGTAGACGGGGGCTGCTGAGAGCTTGGAAATGGTGGTCGCAGCCCACAGCACAGTGGTCAGCATCAGGTTAAGTACTTAGTAAAGCACTCAGTAAAAACAGCAGTCACTCTTCTGTATGGCTGCAAGACAACACTCAAAAGTCAAGCAACTTAAGGGAGAAAAGGGAGATTTCTTCGGCTTACAGTTCCAGAGGGGAGACGCAGTCCAAGGCACGGCTGGCTGGCAGAAGTTGGAGGCAGCCTAGGTCACGTCTCTCCGGGAGGCCGCGAGCTGCCCTCTCCCAGAAATAGGGTGGGACTCGTCCACCTCCAGGCCCACCCCCTGTGACGTGCCTTCCTCCCGCAAGGCTCTACTTTTCCAAGGTGCCATGACCTTCCCACATGTCACACCACGACAGAACTTCAGCACCGAGTCACAAGACCCCACACCTACAGTGGCCAATACTAGTGGAGGAGGGCACGCATCACCCCGGAGCCCGTGTCTGGTAATAACAAGGGCGTGGGATCCTCAGAGCTCGCCGGGGGGTGCCGCGGCCTGGCACTGACATCTGTCACTCTGATCTGTTCCGTGGGACAATCCGCACAGCTCCCAGCCAGTTTCTGGGTCAACCCGGATGGAGGTGGCATGCGCCACGCTCTGACAAGCAGCCAAAAGCAGCGAAGTGTCGTCCCCAAAACTAACCACCCCCCATTCAGCCCTGGTGTGCAGGGCCCGTGTAGTGACAAAGCCCACTTTACAGATGGGAAAACTAAGACTCAGAGAGAGAAGCTCTGCCTGAGGTTGAAGCTCTAGACAGTCTGATTTCAGGCCTGGGGGGAGGGGACAGATAGGGGAAAGACAGTAACAGTCAATGTCGTAGAATGGCAGGGGGTGAGAGAAAGGCGTACAAGACCACTCAGGAGGACGGTGTCTTCCTGAGGGGGGACAGTTGAGTGAGTCAGAGTGGAGAAGGACTGGCCGAGGATTCCTAGGGGAGCAGGACGCTCCAGAGGGCCCGAACCCCAGAGAGACAGGCAAGTGGGCAGCGTGCTGGTGGAGTGGGCCTGGAGGGACAGGCAGAGGCAGCAAAGCCAAACCTTCCAGAATGCACAGAAGTCAGCAGTGAGACTCGGAGCTGGTTCCAGGGCTGAGAGCACAGCTATGGGGCAGACTGTATGCTGAGTGCCAGCAGAGTGCCAGCAAAGTGCCGGGTTCTAGCCCAACATCACGCCATACGCATACACAAAACGTAGTACGCAACGCA
Organism: Typhlomys cinereus; assembly: GCA_023101885.1. Lineage (NCBI taxonomy): Eukaryota > Metazoa > Chordata > Mammalia > Rodentia > Platacanthomyidae > Typhlomys > Typhlomys cinereus. The sequence goes on along the minus strand of JALPQD010000245.1, from coordinate 2,379,943 downwards.
TGAACACAGAACACATACATGCAACATAAAGCACACAAACATACCATATACACAAACACATAATACATGCATACAACAGGCACAAACACAACACAACATATATAAAGCACATACCAAACACAATTCACAAAACATAAGATGCACACGTGCAGCATACACACAACATACATACACAAAAAACGCACATATGAAACACACACAAAACACAGCACACACGGTGCCTCTACGGAGCAAAGGGGAGCCTTGAAAGAGCTGTGGACTGGAGGGAGTAGAGTTGGGTTTTCATTTTGGCTTTGGTTAGGCTTGAAGTCAGACTCAATTCAACGAAACTTGCCGGCACCCCGATTCCAAAATGCTTTGCTTTCTTTTCAAGCTCCCGAGATGATTATTATAAGAAACGCCGCTCAGGCAGCCTCTAAGACCACCACAATGGTGTCAGTGTGGGTAGGAGGCCCACAGCCCCACCCCACGGCTCCCGGGGCTTTGTTTCCTCTTCTGGGAAGCTGGGGTGCCAGCCACCCTCAGCTGAGCACTTCAGGGCTCAGTCCTTCAGCCCTGCAAGCAGGAAATCAGCACCCAGCACGCATTACAGATAAGGGTGCGGGTGGACCTCCCCTTGGCGGACCACAGGCCTTCCCTTTTGTGGGTTCAGTCGCTCAGTCTTTGGGGTGCTTTTAAACATTGGCCCAGTGCACCCTCCTGCTGACTCGCCCTCCAATGGGGAGAGACTGGGTCTTTCTTTAACTTGTCTCGAGTGTCTCATCTTATGCTACAGCTGGTTACCATGGCAACAGGTGCTGGGGACACCGAGTCCTGCCTCTTCAGCCCTACTGAGTTCCCCAGAAGTGCTGATGGGTGCCCACCTCAAAAGCCTCTGCTCTTCATCTCCGGGGCTGTCCGAAAGGGCTAAGGCTGCTTGGTCAGCCAACCAGCTCCAAGGCATGCTGGGAATCTCTAAGACTTTGAGACCCCAGTGAGGGGTCAGAGAGAGGGAGAAATGTCTCATCTTTCCCATCTCTCTGGGGAGTGATTTGAGGTATCCTCCCCCACATTCCCGAGGGAAGTCCTCAACAGGACAGAACCCCAGTGGCTCATGAGCACCCCTCTTTTCTCCCTTTCTCTGCTCTCAAATCAACTGCGGGCATCTTTCCTGCTGGGACAGGCGCTCTCTCTCCTCCCCTTCCCCCGGAGAGGCAAAGCCAAGCCTGCAGCTGAACTAGAGACAGGCTGGGAGGTCCAGGGCTTAGCTGCATAACGAGTGGGTGCAGGTCACGATACCAGGGAAGACGGCAGGCTGTAAAGGCTCATGCAGCATGGACCATGGGAGGCTCCTGGGGCCACTGAGCCTGGAGGCGGGGGAGTCCCCCATTCTGTGGCTGGAAGGGGAAGCGAGAAAATGTCTATGCACCAGCGACTCTCCTGCTTGGACAGACCCAGAAGCCACTGGCAACACAACCCGGAGACCAGGTTTGAAGGAAGCATGTAAAGAAGATTCCAGATCAACAGGCCAAGACCCAGCCAAGTGGGAGGCCCGGTTGAGGCAGAAAACCAAGGAGCAGCCAAGATTAAGGTCCCAGCCCCAACCTGGAGCTGATCAAGCCTGTCACGTTACCATTGGGACGGCCAAAGCTAGTCCCAGGAATATACATACCCAAGGGATCCCAAGTCGAGACCACAAAGACACCTCTGAATCCATGTTCATTGCTATTTATAATAGTCCAGGTGTGGCCCAGCTTAGATGCTACCAACAGGAGAATGGATAAAGACAGTCACACACACACACACACACACACACACACACACACACACACACACACAGTGTTACCCAGCTTTTAAAAAGGCATGAAATTACCCCTTCACAAAGGAACTGGAGATCATTACGTTAAACAAAATAAGTCAGACTCCGAAAGACAAAATACCATATGTGTCCTCTCATACGCGGAAGCTTGATTTAAAAACTACAGAGAAGACATGAAGTAGGAGGGGGACAACATGAGAGGGAAAGGGGTCTAAAGAGAAGTGGAGGGAGAGGCACAATGTAGATCCCTCGCACGTGGGCTCCAGATCGAGCGATGTGCGTGCGTGTGATGCATAACACAGTACAGCCACAGAGCGAGATGAAGGCCGAAGGAGCATGTTTGGGGGGTGGAGGAGGGGAAGGGCAGGCTCTAGAGGACAAATGTAAACAAAGTGTGATAACGTCACCATGACACCTGTTTTTTGTACATTAACTTAAACATTCATTGGAAACAAGTAAACCCTAAAAAAATAAAATAATAAAGTAATTTTTTGAAAAGTAACTTCAAGGATACAGCAGACACAGAGTCCAAGAGCCTGGGCTGGAATCGAGGTTCTGTCCCTCCCTGGGGTTGGGTCTGGAAGGGACTCTAAATGTCTTTTGTTGCATTCATGTTGGTGAGCGAAACCACCTCACCAAAGGGCGACAGAGGTGTAGCGGTGGGTCCTGGGAGATGTAGTGGTGCCTGGCACATGGCCTGTGCCTACTAAGTGTGCAGAGGAGGGTGTTGGCAACTGGGTGTCACCCATTCGAATCCTGCTAGGGGTTGGGGAGACGACCCTGTCAGTAAAGTGCTGGCTGAGCATCAGGGTCTGAGTTCCGTCCCCAAAATCTATGGTGGCACCTGTAATCCCAGCCTGGGAAGGTGGAGACGGGGAGATCCCCGGGGTCTGCTGCACAACCAGACGAGTCTCCTTGGGGACCTCCAGGCCAGTGGGAGACCCCATCCAAAAAACAAAAAATCAACTTGTCACCTAAGAGCTGGGAAACAAAGAAGAGCAGAGAACTCTCCAGAACTGTAGGAGGCACCAACTCTGAGAGGCCCAAGGGAAAGCCCCACGCCGCAGCACCGTGACCCATTTGGAGTCAGGAAAGAGGCAGTTCCAGAATCAGCTGTCCATCACATCGGCTCTGTGATTTCCACTTGCCAGAAGCGCCCCATCCTGAGTGCCTTCTCGGAAGGTGTGGGCGACACAGTCGTCATGGGGCGAATCAGATAGAGACTCCAGCCATGTGAGCACAAAGTTTGCATTGGTGGTATTTCTGTTTTTAAATCAATGCATCGTTTCAGACTTTTCTTGGCCTTTCCAAGCCGTGAGGCCACAGTAGCTTTTTTGAAAGTCACAGGGACATGCAAAGTGGATGGCCATGGTTCATCTTCCTGACGCAGTCTTATTTTTCCATTAATCATTCATGGCATAGAGAAGACACTTCGCTATCTGTGTGTGTGTGTGTGTGTGTGCACATGTGCATGTGTGTGTTGAGACTGAATCCAGGGTCCTGCAGACACTAGGCAAGTGCCAGATGCCCAGCCCTTTTTACATCTTTTTATCCTGAAACGGGTTCTCACTGGGCTCCCCAGGCACTGAACCCACAATCCTCCTGCCCCAGCCTCCCAAGTCGGCTTGGGACTTTGTTTTTACTTACTCGATAAAATGTTTACTAACCATCCGCCCTCCTAAGTCAATGCAAACTAGCATTGCTTTCTGCTCTGTATACTTAAGATCACATCTCGTACACTCTCTTGTGCATTTCTCATGAGTCGCCTGGTTGTGATTTTCATGGTTTTGGCCTCTCACTGTGCCGATCCGCAAGCCTTAAATAGGGCCCTGCTCTTCGCTGGATGGTCACCCGTGGCACCATGATGTTTGGTACAGTTTCAGATGTTAACACAGTGAGCCGTTTTGTTTATTGTGTCTTGCCTTTTCTTCTTTTTTTTTTTTTTTTTCATTTTTGCAAAATTTCCAAAGATGATTGTGGAGTATAGAAATAAATATCCCGTGACGAAGTCGGCATGGCTGTCCCAAGCAGCTGTGTTTATCCACTCAAGACCAGACCAGGCCCGATGAAATTCCATCAGGGATTGGGGCCCCACCTCCAGCTGAGGGGCCTCTGGCAGTAGGTGCAGGGTGAAGTGGGGGAGACTCTCCTGTCTTCGGCGGTACATAAGCCACTGGTTGGTTGTCCACTGCCCTCCCCCAGGAAGGCTCCACACCCACGCACACACAGGTAGCACTGATTGGACTCTGTTGGTCATTTCAAAAAAGAAGATATGGACTGTGGAGAAACCAGAGGACCTGAGTTCCAGTCTCTTCATTCTGTGGCCTCTGCTGGTCTTGAACCCACTCCAAGGCCAGGCTGGCTTTGAACTCACTAAGTTGCCCAGGCTGGTCTGGACTCACTCTTCAACCCCACTCACCTTGGGCTCGCTTTCCTCTTGCCTCAGTTTACCAAGCAGCCGGGGTGACAGGCACGTGCTATGGGCCCAGCTAAGCACTGTATCTTCATACGGAGAAAAAAAAAGCTGGCCAGGCCGCCGGAGGCCTGTCTGCCCCCCGCCACACGGGATCCCTTCCTGCCCCTTATCAGCAGTTTTCCAACTCCAGCTTTAGAAACAGTTCCTTTGGGGAATTACAAAGGCAATAATGTTTTTGACAGAAAATTGCTATGTCAACAGAAAGGCATGAAAAGTAAAAGCACCGTTTCCGACACCGCCTGTTTCTCGCGCACAGAGATGACTTGTTTGCACGGTTGCACCGGGCTCTGTAACTTTTTGCAGCATGCATTTTTTTAAAAAATGAAATGTTATACCAATGTTTTAAATTTGAAAGAAAAAAAGGACAGGGGAAAGAAAGATGATGGATTTTTTTTTCAGAGAAAGAGAGAGAGAGAAAGGGAGGGATGAAGGAAGGAGATAGAACAAAGAAAGAGAGGAAGGGAAGAAGGAAGGAAGGAGGGAGGGAGAAAGGAAGAAGGGAAAGAGGCAAGGAAAGAGGGAGAGGGGAGGGAAGGAAGAGTGAAGGGAAGGGAGGGAGGAGGGAGGGAGGGAGGGAAGGAGGGAGAGAGGAATAGAGGGAGGGAGGGAGGGAGGGAAGGAGGGAGGGAGAGAGGTCCCTGCGGACAGGAGGCTCAGGCCTGGAATTGCAGCATTTGGAGGCTGAACCAGGGGGTGCTTGGCCAGGGGACCTTCCTGCGCACTGTCCTCCCATGGGACCGTTCAGCCTTTCCATGGACTATGGCTGTGTCTCTCTAAGCACAACATGTTGCCCCCATCCACCTTTACACATCAGAAGATCTGGGGTGCAAGCCACAAGCCTGCGGTCAATGCAGAGCCCATCGATCTACAGGGGAGGCACTCGTCACCTTACAAGAAGGCGAGATGCCTTCAACTGGGTGTTTGGGCACCTTGCTAAACACAGTGCGGCCTTGCCTCTCGCCCAGTCGGAAGAGCTGTGCCAAGGACCACAAGTACTGGTGAGGAGGCGGGGAGGGAGGTGCCCTGAGGATCTGCTGGCACCCTTCGAGCTGGCATACGGCTACTGTGGAAATCCAAGGAGATTCCTCAGGAAACTAAAAAATATGTCCCCCTCCCAAGGCTCAGGGGACATTGCGGAAGAGGAGGCAGTAAGATGTCAGAGCCTGACAGTGTCCTTGATCAGGACAGGGCTGCCACACCCAAGAACTCCCTACAGCGATGTCCACTTCCACCCCATCTGCCCAGTAGCTGGCCTGTCAACATGTCACCATGGATGACGGTCGATCCCAAGAGACGCTCCATCCCCTGAGAGACCCTTGGAGGCTAACGCCAGGCGGGGGAGGGGAGTTACTTTCCGCAACGATTTACCCGCTAAGTCATTGATGCCCACCCAGCAAGTGCTCAGGCACCTGCCAGTACAGACACCCCAGATGAAACTGGGGGGGAGAGGGGACCCATGCAATAAGACATGAACGCAGAAGGTTGACCGGCTGGAAAGGGGAAAGTGTGAAATGAGACAGGAGGGGGAAGAGGATTGGATAGCAAGGGGTAAAGGCACACAAACTTGTATTATGTGTGAGAGTGTCAAAAAGTAAGTAAATAAATATAGAGCTAGGAGTGTGGCTTTGTGGTAGTAGACTTGCCTAGCATGAGCAAGGCTGTGGGTTTAATCCCATCACCGAAGACAAAAGACTAAAAACATAAATATCTTCTGATCCACTTATACTTCTCTGAAGACCAGTACACAGCTCAGTTGTGAAACCAGTCTAGATGCCCATCCACGAATACCTAAGGAAAATATGGTTCAGTGGAATTACCATGGAATTAAAGCCATAAAAAATGAAAGAAATCATGACATTCACAAGAGAAAGGGCGGAGCTGGAGATAATTATAGCAGGCAAAATAATCGCGATGCACAAAGACAGACAGACGACCCATACAGTCTCCTACACGTGGGTCTAGATTGAAATGTATCTATGCTTTGAGGCATGAAAGGGAATCATGGGAAGGAGGAGAGCTAGGAAGGGAGGGAAAGAGCAGTGAGACCAATAAGAAAAAAATGAAATTATGCATTTGTATCATATGAGAGGATGCAGGAAGAATTGCGGCAGAACACCGACCCGCTGTCTCATCTGTGTATTAAAAATCACGTCTTCTAAGTTCCAATATAATTTGTCCAAAATGTAATGTATATATATATGCATGCCACCATCAAACCTACTGTATGTTAACTAAAATTTAACTAAATTAACTAACTAAATTTTAATCTAAATTAACTAACTAAATTTTAATTTAAAAATATTTTGAGGGACTGGAGAGATGGCTCAGAGGTTAAGCCTCTGCTTCACAAACAGAAGGACCTCAGTTCAGATCCCCAGATCCCATGTAAAAAAAAGTCAGGTGGAAATGGCCAGCTGTACTTCCAACTCTGGGAGGTGGAGCCTGGGAAATCACAGAACTAGGCAAAAGAGAGGTAGAGGCAACCCAGGATGATGCCCAAAGTCATCCTTGAGCCTCCATAGGCACACACAATGCCTCTTGATACACACAGACATACGCAGACCAGACACACACAAAGAAATTAATTTTAAAAAGATAAAAATATTTTTGAAAAGCCTCCCAACTAAGTTCCACAGATTCCCTACATCCTCACCCACCTCTCCATGGTCTTAGGAGAACAAGAGGTTTTATTCTTTCTTATGATTCTCAGTTATGTTCTTAGTTCCTCTGGACAGGACAGTTCCTACCAACACCAGGAGCGGAGAGAACTGTCCACACCATGTCCACAGGGATGGCTGAGACAGGACAAACTTCACTCACCAGACAGCAAGACGGCCAAAGTATGTTGGTTGACACATGTCAAGTACTGAACCTGGCATCATCCTGGGTTGCTTCTACCTCCTTTTGCCTAGTTCTGGGATTTCCCAGGCTCTGCCTTGCAGAGTTGGAAATAGGGTCACCATTTCCACCTGACATTTTTTTACATGAGATCTGAGGATCCAAACTGAGGTGGTGCAGAGGCTTAACCCCTGAGCCATCTCTACACACGCGCACACACGCGCACGCGCACACACACACACACACACACACACACACACACACACACACACACTGAGCGGCAGGTTATGACTTCCTTTGCCTAGCTGCGAGTGGCTGCATGCAGCTTCTGCCTCTGTTTCTCCGGCTCCCTCCTCTGGTGTCCCCTCCCTCTCAGATCAGCTTTCCTGAGCCCCTTCACCCTCTTCCTCTGCTTCTCTGTCCTGAAAATTGGTCACTTGTGCCCGCCCTGCTGCACAGAGCTTCCACAGCCAAGGTTCTCAAGGGTCACAGGCTGAAACGCTTGCAAGCATCAAACAATCCCAGTGTGGGGGAGGTAGAGGCAGGGGGTTCAGGCCATTAAGGCCAGCCTGGGCTACACAAGACCCTTTCCAAAATATGCGTGAGTGCTCGCTTTGGCGGCACATATACTAAAATTGGAGTGATACAGAGAAGATTAGCATGGCCCCTGCGCAAGGATGACACGCAAATTCATGAAGCGTTCCATATTTTTTGAATATACTCTTATAACAAGACTCTAGTTTAACAACTTTTTATCTCTGGCCAGGGGGTGACATACAATGCCCATGAGGATGGAGTGAAGGGCATTGCAGGAGCAGCAAAACCGCAAAAGAAAATCAACAAACCATAATCCAGAACTTCAGAGACTCTATATCAACCACCTAGAACTAAGCCAGACTAATCTCTCCCCATCCTGAAGCTCAGGGACATTTGCAGAAGAGGGGGCAGTAAGATTGTAAGAGCACAAGGATGGGAGGAGCAATGATATGCAAGATACTCCACACAAGTTAGGGCTGAAGAAATCACAATTGGACTTTGCATGCCCTATGCAATGTCCAACACACTATTGACCTCACAAAGTCTAGCATCTGCTAAAGGCACCAAGATCCTTGGAGGCAAGGGATTGGCAGCCACAGTAATGTTCCTATGCTTAAGGGGAACACGGGAAAGGGTTCAGGGAAATGCCGCTGGGTCCTTGTACGTCATCAGAGAGGAGGACCCAGAGGAGAGTTTGGCATGCACAGTAAAGGATTCTCCGGGGATTGGGGGAGGGGAGGCACTGGCGGGAGGGGAGGGAGGGGTGAGGGGAGGGTGAGCAGAGGGGTGGGGGGGAGGAGGGAGGGAGGGAACCAGTGTACCTATTAAGTTTGTATGAGCGGAGATAATAAAAAATGTTAAAAAAAAAAAAACCAGACCCTAGAGACAACATGATAGTTACTGATATTCAGCCTGTAAATAAATGAAAATAAAGGAAAAAAAACAAAATATGCGTGAGTGAATGAATAAATGGATGAATGAATGAATGGATGGATGAATGAATGAATGGATGAATGGATGAAATTCTGGGGGACCACTGTGAACCCCTCTGCACTCTCAAGCCCGGCCCAGCTACGGCCCCCGTAGCTTCCCTGGAATCCAGATCTGTGCCTAATACTCTACTTTTTTTTTCCCCACAAGAGCTGCAAATCTAGTTTTGAGCTCTGGTAAGTTCAACATTAATTGAAAAGAGATTTTGATCCCTTGTGATCCCGGGGCGGATCCAGCTGCCAAGAAGCCAGACAGTAGCTTTATTCAAACCAAGTCCCTCCCTGCCTGGAATCCTCCTCTTTGGAACTTGGCATCTGTCTGTCTGTCTGTCAGAAATGACTGTGGTGATTCTGTACCACCTGGTTCAGAAGGCAGTGCACCCTTCCAGGCTCACACCACCACCACCACCACCACCACCACCACCACCACACACACCCCACCCCCCGGGCCAGGTAAGCCAATCACATCTCCTACTGAGCAACTTAGCTGGCTGTTCTGCCAGAGGTTGATACCCCAGCGGACGGCCAGTCTGTGGCTGCCCCTCCATCCTATGGCATCCTCAGGGATGAGAGACAGAGCCGCCTGCTGTGAGGAGAAGGAAACAGATGGAGCACGAGGAGGAGGAAGAGGAGGAGGGAAGGAAAAGGAAGAGGAGGACGAGGAGATGAGGAAGGAAATGGAGGAGCAGTGAAGGAAGGGGGAGGAAGATAGAGACAAGGAGGAAGAGGAAGAGAAGGAGAAAAAGGAAGAAAAGAGGAGGAAGAGGAATAAAGGGAGGAAGAAGAGAAGAAGGAGAAAGAGAAAGAAGAGGACAAAGAGCAGAAAGAGGAGGAGGAAGAAGAGGAAGAGAGGAAGAGGAAGAACAGGAGGAAGAAAAGAATAGGCCAGTGTCTTTTTCCTCCCCTTCTAAGAAGCCCACTAGCCAAGATGGTGTTACCCACAATACACAGGTGCCAACTGCAGCCCCTTTGCTCAGCATCTCATCCCACTTCACACATCTTATCCGGATGGATCCAACCAGATGTCACAGAAATTTTCTAAAACAAGCCTCAGGCGTGGCTTGGGGCGGCGAGACACACAACTTTGCTGGGGCCCGTTTCCTCCCACAGCCAGCTGCACGCCAGCCACAGCGTTACTGCGTGGCCCTGGGGGAGCCCAGCACCCCCCAGTACACAGGCCACCACTCACCCCATCGGCTCCGCAGCTCTGACCCCTAAGCCCTGGCGCAGCCTCTGTCCCCAGCTCTTCCTCATCTCTGTTCCCTTCCTGGTCTCTCTGTCCCTTCCTGGTCTCTCTGTCCCTTCCTCGTCTCTCTGTCCCTTCCTCGTCTCTCTGTCCCTCCTCATCTCTGTCCTTCCTGTCTCTCTGTCCTTCCTCATCTTTCTATCCCTTCCCCGTTTCTCCATCCCTTCCCTGTCTCTGTCTTTTCCTCATCTCTCCATCCCTTCCCCGTCTCTCTGTCCCTTCCTTGTCTCTGTCTTTTCCTCATCTCTCTGTTCCTTCCTTGTCTCTGTCTTTTCCTCATCTGTCTCTTCCTTATCTCTGTCTCTTCTTTGTCTTTGTCTCCTCCTTGTCTCTGTCCTCTTCCTTGTCTCTCCATCCTTTCTTCCACTACTAACAGCAACTGACTTTCAAAGAAATTGCTTCTGACCTGCCTGAGCCCAGCTGCCACTCAAATGCCATGCCCATTTTAGTGGCTTAAGTTGAGGTGACATGGCCCTTTTGGGGGGCCTCCCCTGGCTCTATCAGCTTCTCCTCAAGCTGCTAATGAAGTAGAGCTCACTCAAGTCAGAGCATTTCAGATTAAAGCAATTACCCTTGAGTGAAATGAGTTCTCTAGCATGTTTTTCTCAGCCCAGAGTCCGAGAAAGAAGACAGCTAGCAGGGGACAAATGCCCCTCACTCACTTAGGCCCCTGAGAATGCAGCGAAGACCCTCCAATAAGAACCTGACTCACAGGACTGGGGAGTGCTCGGTAGGTAAAAGCACTTTCTGCGCAAGTATGAAGACCTGAGTTCAAATCCCCAGAATTCACATCATACTTGGAAACCCAGCCTTGGGGGAAGCAGAGGGACAGGGATGGGGGGGGGTAGATAGAAATGAGGAGCAGATAGAGATGGGGGGCAGATAGAGACAGGACAGATCTCTGGCTGCAGGTTCATGAGAGACAGAGGAAAATGGCAAGAGAGTGACAGAGCAGGAGAGCCAACATCCTCCTCTGGGCCCTACATGCCTACACACACGTGCACATACCCACATATGTACACATGCAACACTCACACATGCACACACACACTCACACTCACATATACACACGTACACTTACATACCCACACCTACACATGCACACACACTCACATACACACCTACACATGCACATAGAAACACATGTACACACAGATGCACGCATACCCCCGCATACCATATATCACACTCACAAACCTATAACACAACCACACACACACAACTACCCCCCACACCTCATATGCACATATACACACCACACACACAGAGACAAACACACCTCACCCCCATATCCACCCACACCTACCTCGCTCCTACACACACACACTCTTCCCTCCACCTCACACATACATACATATATGCCACATACTATATATCACACTTCAAACATATAACACACACATACACCATACACATACCCTACATGCTATATATCACACTCACAAACTTGTAATACACACATGACACAAACATTATATGCATACATACTATATACCACATTCACAAACCAATGCACACAAATACTTCTCATGTTCTTAGAAAACACACCCACAGTCAGAAACACACAGAGATACAATCTACAATTTGTTCTCCTGGGACCATTATCCTTGAGATGCATAAATATTTAATAAACATATAACTTTTCATTACAAATAAAGTTAGCTGGCTCTCTTAGTAAAACAAGGACTTTAAAAACTACTTTTCCCAGGATCCTTTACAACTAGGTGGTCAATTGAAACCTCTGGTCAAAAAGATTCCAGAAGGCATTGCGTAGGGCTTCCTCCCTGAGGAAGCATAGTGTGCCCACACTCAGTTCCTGGGGTGCAGGCTGGGGGAGCATAGTATGACCACACTCCGACACTTCCTGCTTCCTAAATACTACCTATGTTTAAGCCAATTTTGAACTTTCAGAATCCCCTGACCTCTGCGGTTCACATTGAGGGGAAAGAAACCTACCCAGGAAACTCGTTCTTGGGTATTTCCATTAGACACAGGTACACTGTGCTTTGTGCAAAGCTACTCTGAGGAGGTCAGGAAGAGCATGTGGAGAAAGAGAAGGAAGAGAAGAGGGAAGAAGAGGAGGGAAGGAGGAGGAAGAAGAAGAAAAAAGAGGAGTGGAAGGAGGGGAGGAGGAAGGCTCTCCCACTTTTCCCCATTGACTATCTTGCTAAAAAGAAATGGTGGGGGTTTTAATTAAGGGACAGCTATAAATATTACTTTACTCGCACCATCCTGATACCCTTCATGCGAGCTTTTAATCATTTTCTGTCTTTTGGCCCCAAATATGATCCACCATGAAAATCACCCGCCATGCATGTAAAAATGCTGACCTGCAGTTGGGACCCATCTGCCAAATTCCAACCGAATTGTGTTTCCATTTTGGCTGAAAGCAACATGTTCCTCTGGAGGGTGGGAGGCCCTGGGGTTCCCACCCTGGATGACTCAAGCTGAATGCATCCTCACTGACATTCTAGATCTTTCTGTCACCTCCTTCAATGGATACAAGCACAACAGTTGTCCGGATGGCTAACCATTTATTGGAGCCCCCTGGTCCAGGCTGAATGTGGGACGCTGTGGCCCCACTTGCTTTTTAGTGGCCTGACCCCTGGGTCTCAGACAAAGCCAGAGTTTCGGCTCCTCGTCCTCTGCTCTTCTCTCTGGAGCAGATCTGAATACCAGTCAGCTGAGGTCAGGTTGTCCCAGAGCCCAGCAAATCTCCAGACTACTCCCACCTCCTCCCACGCGACTCTGCAATGATGGCCATATGTTTTCACCCCAATTCTTGTCTCCTGCCCCATGTCTCCAGAGACCCGGAGCCTCCCACCCCAGCCCTGCGGGTCTGATTTCAGCAGCTGAGAATATCCTCCCTCACATACTCCCCATTTCTCATCTCTTCCTGATACCTCCAGAAAACTGGGCAACATCCTTGGGGATCCTTGATGTCACCCCGGAATGTGTCATTGGAGACAAACATGGGGAATCAAGACCAGCAGGAGACAGTGAAGGAGGGGTTGCTCCAGAGACCACGAAAAAAGAGGCCTCTTCTTACTGGGCAGAAGCTCCTAGGGACTCAGAAGTCAAATAAACTACCACTCAGACCAGTCACAGGGAAGACTGCTGCTCAGCACTTACAGCACTCAGCAGATGCACCATGCACAGCACTCAGCAGATGCCACCAAGCACAGCACTCAGCAGATGCACCATGCACAGCACTCAGCAGATGCCACCAAGCACGGCACTCAGCAGATGCACCATGCACAGCACTCAGCAGATGCCACCAAGCACGGCACTCAGCAGATGCCACCAAGCACGGCACTCAGCAGATGCTACTATGCACAGCATTCAGAAGATGCCACCAAGTACAGCACTCAGCAGATGCACTGTGCACAGCACTCAGCAGATGCTACTATGCACAGCACTCAGAAGATGCACTGTGCTTCTGACTGACTCCAGGGATGCTGTCTGTCTGGGACGGGATGTAAATTCCTACCACAGTAGAAACCAGAGCGGTGAGTCCTCCCTCCCTCTTTATCTCTCTTCTTTCCATTTCTTTCCTTTACTTTCTTTCCCTTCTCTTCTTCCTCTCCTTCCTTTTTTCTTTCCTCTTTCCATTCATTCTTCTCTTAATTTCTCTCCCTTTGTTCTTCATTCTTTCCCTTTCTCTCTCTCCCTCTCCCTCTCTCTTCCCTCTCCCTCTTTCTCTCTCTCCCCTTCTTTCTGGTACAATGTAAGCACAGAAGAACACAGAACCACAGTGTGCTACAGCAAGAGTTCCACCACTAACCCACACTCCAGCCTCTTAATGCTCAACACAGGATCTCAAAATTGAACTGACTCAGAGCCCAGACAGGCCTTGAACTGGTACCTCCTCAGTCTCTGGAGAAGCTGGGATTACCTGCCTGCACCCCCAGACCCAACTGAGGCTTCTTTTTTATTTCAATCAATTCCAGCACAAGGGAGACTGAGGCAGAAGGATGGCCATAAATCTAAGGTCAGCCTGGGCTACATAGCCAGACCCTGTCTACAAATAAATAAATGATGTGAGTAGCCAGAACTCTGCTGTTCCCGTGTCCACTACTAGATTACACATGACAAATGCAAAATGTCACATCTCCTCCAGCGCTCTGAGATCACACATGGGTAGTTACCATCTTGAACAGGACAGGTCTAGAATGTTCTCAGCATTCTGGAAGATTCTTTTTGGACAGTTCTTGAGTAGGAAGTCTGACTGACCTGGGGGTGCTGGATCCCACCTGTGGTCACGGAAAAGTTGGCAGTTTCTCTGTGTCACACCCCCCCATAACTTCAGCAGCGGGGAGGCGAGAACCCACGGGTATGCCTTGGTAGTCAATCCTCCCAAAGACAGTGACTAACTTTGGTTGGGTGTTTCAGCTCCCCTCGCTCATCACAGCTCCCATGGGTCCCTTTGGAGGGCAGAATACCAGTGCATCCTGGGAAACTAGTCCTGCACGTGACCCCCCACCTTCTTTCCTCCCCCCCTTGTTTTCTTCTCCTACCCCCCTTTCACCTTGTAAGTATATCACAGGCATGTGCGCACACACATACTCAATCCCCCATCCCTCACACCATGTGTGCCCCCTCCCTCACATGCACCCCCCTGTAGGTGCCCTCTCCTCTCTCAATGCACACCTCTCAGGTGACTTTTCTGGCGAGTGTACCCTTTATGCTGCTCCCTGCATGTGTGCTTCCCCCTCAGATGCCCCCCTTACCCAGCAGGGACTCCTTCCCCAGTCCCCTGTGTCCCCTCCCCCTCCCCGAACCCTCCACCTCCCAGGCAGTGCTCCCTCCCTTCTACTTCTCCCCTTCCCTGTGTGCCTCCCCCGCAGGTGTCTTCCCCCTCTGTAAACCCCCCACATTCCCTCTCCTACACCTCTTCTCCCCTACCCCCCACCCCCCAGCCGCGCGCCTGGCACCCGCCCACATCTGTCCAGCAGAGGGCAGCTGCGCTCCAGCTTCTGGCCAGGCACGTTTAACACGCTGTTTTTTTGTTGTCGTTTTTCCTTGTCGCTTTCCTTCTTCCAGGGGTGCTTTTTGAGGGGCGACAATCCTAGGGATCAGATCACTGAGGTCACCTGAAGGACACACCATGGGTGTTTGGCGAGCAGGGGCGCGCCTCGCGGG
Organism: Typhlomys cinereus; assembly: GCA_023101885.1. Lineage (NCBI taxonomy): Eukaryota > Metazoa > Chordata > Mammalia > Rodentia > Platacanthomyidae > Typhlomys > Typhlomys cinereus. The sequence goes on along the minus strand of JALPQD010000245.1, from coordinate 2,364,917 downwards.
TAGCCGGGCGTAGGCGGAGCGCGGCGCGAGGACTCTGCCAGACACCATTTTGCAGAACTCTTACTGAGAAAGGGCGATCCGAACCCGCTGCACCCGCAGCTCGGTAGACCCGGGTGCTTTCGGGGTGACTCGGAGAGGCGTCCCTTCTAGGGGCCCCAGGACACTCGGGAGAGGCTGTGATGCGCCTAGCAACTCACATCTCTGCCAGGCCACAAAATGGTGGTGGGACCAGAGGGGCAATACCAGGGACCAGAGGGGGTTCAGGGGAACTTACTGGGCTGTCCCCCGACACCCCCACCACAGCTCTACACCTTCCCCTCCCCTGCCATGTCTCCCTCCACACCTCTCTTCCTGCTCCTCTGCCTCACCCCTTCTGCAGAACCTTCTCTCCTGCCTGGGAGGGGCCGGGTTCCCCTCGGTCTCTCCTCCTTGGTGTGGATCCTTCACACCTGAGCTTTGTTTCTGTGTATCCAGAGGTGAGGGGCACGTATTTAGGACACAGTGAGTTGGGTTGTTCTGCTGTGTGTTTGATGTACCCCGTGGATAGATCAAGTCTAAAAGGCGCCTTTCAAACAGGGTTCAGAGGGAAGGGAAGAAGGGTAATGGGGGGTATAAAGAAGTACTATATACATAACTTCATATGAAAGCAAGTTTTTAACAATATATTTTTAAGCTCCTTTCTAAAAGCATGTTACTTGCTTTTCCTGATGGTTCTAGTAAACTTACAGAAAGGGTTCTAAACACCCCATTACCCCCACTTCACCCTGCCACAAAGTCCTAAATGCTGATCTAGAAAACTTACAGAAAGGGCTTCTAAATACCCCATTAACCCCGCTTCACCCTGGCCACAAAGCTCTAAATGCTGCTAATTGCACGTAGTGTGTATTCATGGTTAACAGGTATATCTGTGTGTAGTGCATATATGTGTATAGTGTATATTTCTACTTAGTGTGTGTGTATATCTGTGTGCAATTTGTACATGTGTACAGTGTGTATTTGTGTTTAGTATGTATACGTGTATGGTATGTAATGTGTACTTGTCTGTGGTTTGTACATGTGTGGCATGTATATGTGTGTGGGTGTGCATGTGTATAGGTGTGTGGTGTATGTAGTGTATGGTGTGTATGTGTGCATATATAGTGTGTATAGGTGTATGCATGTGTGTGGTATGTACATGTGTATAGTAAGGATATGTGTGTAGAGGTATGGGTGGTATGTGTAGTGTATTGTGTGTATGTGTGTGGTGTGTACATATGTATAATGTGTATAAGTGTGTGGTATGTGCATATGTATAGGGTATGATGTGTGTAATGTGTATACATGCATAGTATGTGTTGCAGTTCACCTGCACAGCTGCTGATAAGATCACCATCAAACAGCTTAAGGGAACAAGGGGTTTATTATCTTACAGTAGGCTGATTACAGTTCTTGTCCAGCTTGGCAGGAGAGCTCACACCAACACCAGGGCCGAGGGAACTGGCCACACCATCAACACATAATGGCTAAGAGAGGTACAATCCTTACTTGCCAAACCAGCATGTCTGGCCAAGTATACACAAGGATGCCAACTCTCTCAACCAGCTCTCTGTGATTTATTCCAGGGCTTAATCCCACCCACCATGGGCTGGGCCTTTCCCATCAGCTAGACAATCTCCTGCAGGTTTGCTCTGGGCTTGACTCAGCTACCAATTCTCTACAAATGTGCCCAGAGCTCAAACTCTCAACATCAAGTTGACACTTGTGCCTAACTATGACAGCATGCATATGTGTGTATAGGTGTGTGTGGTGTGCATATGGGTGGTGTATGGTGCATACATATGTATAATGCGTGTACCTGCATATGCACACATACACACATGCTCACCCTCATGTTGGAAGTTAGACCTGTGGCACAGGTGGTTCAGGGCGAAGCAACACCAAGCCTTGTCCCCTGGTTTTCCACGTCTCTTCTGCCCCTCCACGGTGCCTCCTCCACACACACTGGACACGTTTGGGGCTGCTTTATCTCACTAGTGCAGGTAGGTGGGCCTGGTGTCTCCACATCTGCTAGGAATGTCTGACCTATGAGGAAACACAAAGGAATGTCAGATGAACCAAAGTGTGGGGCATCAGGTGGAGGCAGAGCAATGGTGGGCTTCGGGCAAGTGTTACAAAAGACAGCAGAGTTGGGGGCAATCCGGGCTGCCAGAGCGAAGGAAGCTAGTCAGTCCGCTTATATGATCCCTGTCCTTGGAACTTATCTCTAAAATCATCATCAGACCACCTGGGAACCCAGTAAGACGGTGATCAACAGAATTTTTAGGAAGCCTGAATGTGGAAGCATGGCTCTTCCTGACTCAAAGTAATTAAGATTTCCAGACAGGCATGCGCACATATACAGAGGTAGATGCATGTACACAACATGCACACACGTGTGCATATACATGCATACATATAAACATGCACACATACACATGACATGCACACACATACTCAACACATAAACATGCATGACATGAACACACATACTCAACACATAAATATGCATGACATGCACACACATGCATGACATACATGCACACACATGCATGACATACATGCACACACAGAGTGTCCTGGCACATGCTTGTCATCCCAGCATTCAGAGGGCTGAGGCAGGAGGATCAGCACATGGAATTCAGCCTGAGCTACACTGAGAGATGCTATCACCAAACAAACAAATGAACAATAAACCCTGAAACGCCAGTAAAGAGCTGCTCACAATGGAATAAGAAGACGCTTTAAATAAGCAAAATGCTTCAGTAGACACATTCCCCAAAAGCCGTTACGCTAAGGACTAAGCACAAACACCACAGCTGGGGTTGCAGCTCACAGACCCAGCACGGGGAGAGCTAAACTTCATGACATCAACAATGGTGGAGAATGTGGCTAAACTGCTTCTGTAATGGGAGTCTAGTCAAATGTAAAGGTGTGTGTCAGAGGTCCTGTGGACCAAGGGTGACTTAAGGAATCATACTGGATTGCTCTATCTCCTTATTGTTTTGCTCTGGGGTTTTTCCAGGTTCTGCCTTTTAGGGCAGGAATTTCAGGCCACCACATCTGCTTGGTATTTTTACATGCGCTCTGGGGATCTGAACTCAGGTCCTTTTGCTTGGAAGGCAAACACTGATCCCTGAGCCATCTCTCCAGCCTTTGTTTTTTGTTTTATTTTTGTTTGCTTGTTTGTTTGTTTTACTTTCATTGACCTTATTCTTTGACAGTTTCATAAGGTGTGTGGTGTGCAGTGTCACACCCACCTCTCCCAGTCTCCTCCCCCCAGCACCTGCCCTCTCTCATCCTTTCACACCTTCCTTTTTGCTTTGCTTTGAGACCAGATTGATCTGTGTGACCCTGAGTTTGGAGCTATCCAGAGGAGCCTGGAATGCATGACTGAAGGCAACGACGGCCCCGCCTTCAGCCCCGCCCCTATCCATGATTGACGGCTGACAGGCCCAGTCTTGTGTCGGGCGCAGTGCGGGCAGCCGCAGCTGCTGGGAACTCGTGCTTGCGTTGGTTGCCCCCGAAGGCTGCTTCACAACCCTCCTCCCCGTCTTCCGGCCCTTACACCCTCTCCAACCCTTTTCAGTGACTATCCCAGAGCCTTGGGGTGGGGGTGGGGTGTAAATAACCTGCTTAGGGCTGGGAGCTCCTGGGCTTGACTCACTAGGGACTCACTTCCTGTCTCCTCAGTGGCCCCTCTGCTCCCGAGTCCTCCAGGAGCTCTATGGCACATCCTGGTACCAGCCCTGCCAAAAATACCCAGCGGAAGCTGTTGTGAACATGTCAACCTGATTTTTGGCCAATTAGTGTAGAGCAATCTGGGTGTGTCCAGCCTGCAAGCTTATGGGTATAATACAGACCAGGAGAACTCTGAACTCAGCCCAACACAAGATCATAAACTTTCTTAAAACATGAAAAATAGTTTTTTTTTGGTAACTCGCTTGCACGCTTCTTCAGCACTAACCTTCGGAAGATGCTATATCAGAAGGTCAAAAGGTTAGACACGTCTGGCAGATGCCCCTTCCTCTTCCTGCCTCACCTGTGTCTGGTAGGATGTAAACAGCCTGCAGGAACTGTGTGGCATGGGGTTGGAAGCTGTCACCATGCCAAGCCCTAGTACTCAGTTCACTCATTCACCTGCATCAGGTGTCATCATAAGCTTTTAGAAGGAGCTGGAAGGGCTGTGATGGTAGCTGCAGGTGTCAGCTTGACAGTCGAAGGCTTGAGCTCTGGGCACAGTTGTGAAGAATGAGTAGTTGAGTTAAGCTCTGAGCAAACCTGCAGGAGATTGTCTAATTGGTGAGGAGGGTCCAGCCCATGGTGGGTGGGACTTTTCCCAGGGCAGGAGGGAGGTGATCAGGGAGTCAGCATCCTTACATATACTTGGATAGACATTCTGTCTGGCGGTTGAGATTTGCCCTCTCTTCACGGTGTGGTGCGGCCAGTTCCCTTGGCCCCTGGTGATGGTGTGAGCTCCCCTGCCAAGCTGGACTAATGAGCCAGAATAAAACTCTCAAGCAGTTCGGGAGTGAATTTATCAGCGGCATACAGACAAACTGCAATGAGGATCTCCATTCAGTCCTTGCCTTTGTATGGGTAGGAAAACCCAGAGAAGGCAAGCGCTTTCCCCAGGCTCACACAGCACATTGGGACACAGCTGGATGCCCCTGGTTCCCTGTCAGTAAGTGATGGCTTCCTCCCTTTCACAGCCCTTCCCTTTCTAAGCCGGCAGGAGGCACAAGATTCAGCCCAATCGTAATTTTAACTAATGCAATGCTGCATGATCGACCTGGCCATGAGGCTTCCTGGGGACCTCAGATATTTGTAGTTTGAATGCGGATTGTTCCCCTCCCCACCCCCAACCCGGCTCACGTGTGTGAGCGCTTGGTGTCCGGCTGGTGGTGCTGTTTGGAAAGGTTTGGAGCTTCCTGGGCACAGCCCGGCTGAAGGAAGTAACCCCGAGGGTTCCCAGCCCCACTTCCTATTTTACTGGGCTTCCTGGTTATGACAGCTGTGTGACCAGCCAGCTTTCCACTCCTGCCATCAGACCACCCCTGCCTGCCGCCATGCCATCCCTGCCATGGGTGCTACCCTTCTGCAATGCCTTCTCCTTCAAGTTGCTGCTCTGTTATTGCAGCAGGAAAGAAATTAAGCCATAATGTCAGAAAGAAAGAGAGAAAAAAGAAAGAGAAAAAGAGAGGAAAGAGAGAAAGAGAGGAAAGAGAGAAAGAGAGAAGGAAGGAAGGAAGGAAGGAAGGAAGGAAGGAAGGAAGGAAGGAAGGAAGGAAGGAAGGAAGGAAGGAAGGAGAGAAAAAGGAAGGAAAAAGAAAGAGAGAGAGGACACACATTCCCAGGCTGCAGAAGGGCAACTTTAGACTCACATCCCATCAACAGGTAATGGGAGCCCTAGTTCATTGTAAGCTAACACAATTTATATCCTCCGGTCCTGGGTTCAGCACAACGTTATGCAATGAACATCAATTTGTGTGCAGATACGCATGTCCAGGTTGTATTTTGTTTTTATAATAGTCTATAGATAATGTCTCGTGTATCTCAAACTAGCTTGAACTCACTATGCAGCTGAGGATGAACTTGAGTGTCTGATCCTCCTGCCTCTGTTTCCCAAGTGCCCAGAGCTCAGGTGTGTGCTACCAGGCTGGGCATATGCCCTGCTGGGGATGGAAGCAGGGCTTTGGGACCTGCTGGGCCAACACCCCTCACCTGAGCTGGGTCCCATCCCCCCTTTTGTTTGATTTAAACACTGACAATAACTTCTTGCTGTTTCTTGTCTCCCCATCTCTTCCCAGCTACAGCCTGAGTCACCTCACGGGGAGGGTGTGTAATCCAGAACTGATCCATGTCTGTGTGATCCAGGACTCCACGCCTGCTTCTTGTCCCTGTTCCTGGAGATCAAAGCCCGGCTTCCTTGCTGCCCAGGGGTCCACGGCTGGAGCTCCAACAGGACACAATGGTTACGCAGGTTACGCAACCACGCCGGCTTACAAAATCTCTCTGTAAGCTCAGTCTTGTCCCCAGTTGCCACGCCATTCTGTGGGTGACTTGGCATGAAACATCATCTTCACAGGAAAAAACAAGTCGAAGGCTTGGGCCTCCGTGGCGAAATCACCACTCCCCCGGTGAACAGCCACGGGAGATGGACACCTGGCTAACCCTGGACCACTGCGTCCAGGGACCACATCCCACATTGGGCAGCGGCTCATTAAAGACAGATGCTGGGAGTGCGTGTTTATCATAAGCTCAGCTTAAGGGTGCAGATGCACTGCAGGGGAGGGAAAGAACCGTGAGCCAACCAGTGACTCAGGGGTGAGTTTGCACTTCTGTTAGGAAAAATCATCTGCACTTATCACAGACATGTGAGTGTGGACCCCAAGCCATGATGAAAATGTTTTCAGTTTCTGTGTGTGTATGTGTGTGTGTGTCTGTGTGTCTGTGTGCTTTGTATGTGTGTGTGTATTTGTGTGCACATGTGGGTGCAGCTGTATGCACATGTTGGCCAGCTGGTCCTGGGAATCCCCCATCTCTGTCTCCCGAGCACTGGGGTTACAGGTCTACACCGCCACCCCTGGCGTTTTATGTGCTTGCCAGAGCTCAAACGTAAGGCCATTTGTGAGCGAGCACTTTGCCAACTGGGCATCTCCCCAGCCCCTGGCTAGTCCGCTCTGATTGCAGGGCCTGTGATAAGCCGTCTGTGGTTGGACAGGCCAGACTTTGAAGGTGAAAGTTCAACCTCAGTCAATCATGGCTGAACCTGAGCACAGACTAATGTGGCAGATTTTCTCTTTGAAGAGCAGGGCCGCCACCCAGAGGCTTTACCTGGGCACACAGGTCAGGAGGAGGCAACGTGACCCAAACTCCAAGCCACCGTCGCAAAAATGCGTCAGTGGCATTGCGCCATCTGGCTCAAGACCAAAGGGGAGTTTGTCTCTTTATGGAACCCAAGTCGATTCCTCATTTCTGTCCAGCTAGGTGCAGCCAGCAGCCACCATCACCAGGTCACCGAGAGTGTGTGCCAGATCCCTGCCCTCCTGTCGCCCTGTTGGCATGACGGCCAGACAGGCTCACTGTGCGCTGCCAAAGCAATCACCTGCAGCTTCCGGCAGACCTAGATGATCCAGAGCTCACATATGCATTCAGACTGCATGCACATACACATATACATACAGACTGCATGCACATACACATATACATTCACACAGACTGCATGCACATACACACATGCATACACAGACTGCATACACATACACATATGCATACAGACTGCATGCGCATACACATATACATTCACACAGACTGCATACACATACACACATGCATACACAGACTGCATGCACATACACACAGACTGCATGCACATACACACATGCATGCACAGACTGCATGCACATACACACAGACTACATGCACATACACACAGACTGTGCATGCACATACACACATGCATACACAGACTGCATGCACATACACACATACAGACTGCATGCGCATACGCATATACATTCACACAAACTGCATGCACATATACACATGCATACACAGACTGCGTGCACATACACACAGACTGCATGCACATACACACAGACTGCATGCACATACACACATGCATACACAGACTGCATGCACATACACATATACATACACACAGAGTGCATGCACATACACACAGACTGCATGCACATACACACATGCATACACAGACCGCATGCACATACACATATACATACAGACTGCATGCGCATACACATATACATTCACACAGACTGCATGCACATACACACATGCATACACAGACTGCATGCACATACACACAGACTGCATGCACATACACACAGACTGCATGCACATACACACATGCATACACAGACTGCATGCACATACACACATACATACAGACTGCATGTGCATACACATATACATTCACATAGACTGCATGCACATACACACAGACTGCATGCACATACACACATGCATACACAGACTGCATGCACATACACACATGCATACAGACTGCATGCACATACATATATACATACAGACTGCATGCGCATACACATATGCATACACAGACTGCATGCACATACACACAGACTGCATGCACATACACACAGACTGCATGCACATACACACAGACTGCATGCACATACACATATACATACACACAGAATGCATGCACATACATGCATACACAGACTGCATTCACATACACATATACATACACACAGAATGTATACACATACACACAGACTGCATGCCCATACACATATGAATACACACAGAATGCATGCACATACACACATGCATACACAGACTGCATTCACATACACATATACATACACACAGAATGTATACACATACGCACAGACAAAATACATATACATACACATACACCAAGACTGCATACACATACACACATACTTTCATACAGACTGCATACACAATACATATACTCACACAGAAAATACAAATATACTATACACATCACATACAATTGTACACACAACACATACACAGAATGCATACGCATATACACACAGTACACATATACTACATACAGAGAACTCACACATATTACATATGCATGGACAACAACTCTTGCACAGAATGCATACACATATACACACCATAAAGAATATACATGCCATATATACATATACATGGAATACATACACATACAGACTGTAAACACATATATACATACTCTCCATACATACATACACACAGAGACTGTAAACACATATATACATATTCTCACAGATAACATAAACATATACTACACAAAGAACACATACACCACAACGAACATACATACCACATATACATATATATACAGAAATAACACATACACATGATGCACACACATATTATACATGCACCACATATATATGCACATACCATATACCATATATACATGCACACAACACACACAGATTATACATGCCAACACACCACACATATATAACACACACATCCAAAGACATATACAACCCACATATCTGTATAACATACAGAGAATACATACATACAAATAACACACATACATATACAAAACACAGATACACACAGAGAATACATACACACACCATACATACATATAACACACACATTCACACATATCCACACACATATATACAACCCATACATCCACACAACACACACATAGAGAATATATACACCACACGCCCACATAACACACACATCCACGTCACACACACATACAGAAAATACCTACAATACCCATATAACACACATACACATCCATGTCACTCACACACACACACTAAGCTTAATAAAAGTCCCACCATAAGCACATCACCAGCTCCCCCCTCCTCCCTTGTGTGGCAGTGTACCCTTTCTGTTTGTTCCTGTTTTAGAAACAGGAACTTGTGCTATAGCTCAAGCTAACCTGAAACTGACTATGTAGCTCAGGCTGGCGGTCCAGCTGCCTCCTCCTCCTGGGTGCTGGGATTACAGGCACGAGCCACCACGGCACGAGCCACCACAGCAGTCAGATGCCACCTGAGAAAGCCTGTGTGCTTTGAGCGGCATGCCCCCCGAGCAGCAAGAAGAGCTCCCTCCCGAACAACGGGCACACTCTTCCTGCAGAAGCTCCCCCAAGGATGGCCCATGTGACAAATTGGGAACCCCATAGGGACACCCCCAACCTTGTCATTTGTCCAGTCAACGGTGGATCATGTTCCTGGACAATGTCTCGGGGCCTTTGCACTGGTGAGAGATGAGGGGAGACAAGAGGCTTTGGGAAGTTCACAGGCACCTGGCACTGGCCAGCTGAGCAACTTCCGTTGTCTGGCCTCTGGCTGGCCGGGTCATCATCTGCCCCCTCTTCCCCTTGAAGCAGTCAGGCTGATGGGAGAAGGTGTCCTTCTCTCGTGAGGAGACCTGTGGGTCCACAGTCTAAGTCAGGTGAGTCACGATGACCTGTACATTCTCTCTCTTTCTCTCTCTCTCTCTCTCCCCCCTCCCCCTTAGAACTTCCCAGGCTGGTGAGATGGCTCAGAGGGTAAAGGCATCTGCACGCAAACCTGTGGCCTGAGTTCAATGCCCAGAGCCCACATGGTGAAAGGAGAGAACAGACCTTTCGGACTGACCTCTGACCTCCACATGTGCGATGTGACACATGTGCCTGTGATGTCGTAGCCTGGATCATGACTGTTCCCCAAAGGCACGTGCGTCAAAGCCTTGGCACTTGATGTGGTGCCACTCGGAGGGATGGAATCGTTTCGAGGTGGGGTTTGGTGGGCGATTTTCTGATTGCTGAGAACACGTCTTTAAGGCCCGTGGGCATCTGCTCTCTCGACTGTTTCTTTGTGTTGAGATGAGCCGTTCTGCTCTTCCACGTGGCTCCCACCATGAGACACATGCTCCCTCCAGCATAAGGCATGTGCCCCTAGCATGAGGCATGTGCCCCCAGCATGAGGCATGAGCCCTAGCATGAGGCATGAGCCCTAGCATGAGGCATGTGCCCCCTACCAGGAGACATGCACCCTCCACTATAAAACCCCCCACCATAAGACATGTGCCCCCTGTATGAGACCCATGCTCCCCACCATGAGACATGTGCCCCCCCATCTGTGTCTGCCCCACACACTGTCATTCTCAGCCTTCCTCAGAGAAGCTTTTCTGTGCAGTGGGTGGGAGTGAATACGGAGCCTCTTAACGATCAAATTGATGAGAATAAGCTGTGTCCTGGGTGGGACATGGGCATCAATCCCCCAAAGCGCAGGGAACATCACTGCACATCTGACGACAGGGAAGAGGCCATGTCATGACACAGCTAGCTGTCCACCCATGAGCTCACAGCAGCTAGTGAGCGCAGCAAGACTGTCAAGATTGGGCCTCTTGAGGATCCATCAAGAATGAGGGCGGGGCTTATAATAGCCCGCCCCTCCGGAGACGTGCAGGCAGCTCATAGTTGCTGGGGCCCAGGGCCCAGGGGTGTAGCCACCCCCTCCCCAGTCAGTTGCTCTCCTTCAGGTCAGTTACTTCCTACCCCAGGCTGGTTCAGGCGAATCTTGTTAAAGGCAGCAGGTGGCAAAATTAAAAAACATGAAAGATTTGTTGGGAAGAAGGAGGTTGGCAGGAGTGGAAGGGAAATAAGAAAGGACAATAATTCGTGTGGTCAGAGAATTCACACACACACTCACACACACAGGCACTTGCACATGCACACACACACACACAAAATTGTGAAAGAAAAATATTTTTTAAAAGATTGTGAAAAATAAAAAAGTAGATTTTTTAAACTGTAATAAATAAATAGATTTTTAAATTTTTTATTATTTATTCAATTGTGCGTGTGTGCGTGTGTGCTCATGTGTGTATGTGTGTGAGTATGTGGTGTGTGTGTGTGTGTAGAACCACGGTTGAATTTGGGAACTATCAAGGATCGCCTCCACCTCCTCCTTGTTTACTCTGCCCCGGGATTCACAGGCTCCGCCCTACCAGGACCAGAAATACAAGCCGCCGGCTTCTGCCCAGCGTCTATATGTGGGGTCTAGGATCCGAACTCAGGACCTTCCTCCTGCAAGGCAGAGGCTTAACCCCTGAACCACCTCTCCAGCCACGATTTTTTTTTTTTAAAGAAAAAAGACCTCTAAAACTGAAAGCCAAGATCGACTGGTCATTTTGTCTTTCCTTGCTATCTTGGGCACTTTACTATAATGATGGAAGGCTGATTGACACCCTAGAATAATGTGACCGGCATTAGCAGAAGTTCTTGATGCTTTAAAAAAAAAAAGGCTTATTTGGCCTGCATTTCTGGTCCTGGCAAGAACAGCCTGGGAAATCCCAGATGGAAGCTAGAAGGAAGTAGAAGCAATCCAGGATGATTCCCAAAGTCACTTTTGGTCCTCCACAGGGACACACAGTGCCCTCTGATACATACACACACATATACACACAGTAATGAATGAATACATAAAGTAAAAAAAGTTTCTTTATGATTTCTTACCATCATTCCTATCTCTTTTACCTTAGTCTTAAATTTGCTTTAGAAAACAAATAGAATTATTTTCAAAAGCAGAGAGCAAAATACTTCACCGAGTCTTTCCTAGCCAGTTTGCTTATAACTCTTTCTAAATAAAGTCTGCAATCGTGGGACTATCTCATCTATGTTATTTGCCTCCAAATAAAACTGAACCAACCAAAATCTACCTCCCTGTGCTCACAGTCATTGTGAAACTTCGGACTGGCCCTAGGGGTAGAGCTAAACACTACAGTGGAATTTGAACCCATGGCCGTGCATGGGACGCAGCTCTTCCGACTCTGCCCTAGTAGAAGATCCTGAATTTCCTTCTCTTGCTCCCTCAGAACCTGTTCCTCCGGAATGGCTGGAGGAAGAGTATCACCAACAGGCTGGGGGTGGGATCATGACATCAGATTGACAGAGAACTCGTCTGTTTCCAGAATTCTCCGCTCACCATAGGACGATGGAAAGGGGGGCGGGGAGAAGTCAGGTAAGGGCAAGACCGCCGCGTCCCCAGATTGGTTCCTTTCACTCTCGGTGGGGAACAATGGCCTTTTGAGTTGCAGAACAAGGAACGACTAACGTTTTTCTAGCCCGTCGGGGGAACCCTGACCGTCCACCGCTAAGTTTCCGAGCGCGGGGAAGGGATATTGTTTCAGGCCCGGACAAAGCTCGCAGTGTTGGACTCCGGCTCCGGTTATTTTGGGCAAAGGAAGGGAATTTCCACCGCTCCCCCGCCAGCCAGGAAAGCTGGGCTCCGAGTAACCGGCACCCTGCAACCTGTCAGAGCCCAGGTTATTAACAGAGGGGGTGGGGGATCTCCCGCGCCGAGGGGCGCAGCGGCTTAGCCTAGCAGGTCCCGGCAGTGCACCTGGGCTGGCGGGGAAGGAATGCAGGTTCCCAGGCGACCGTGCCGGAGACCCAGTGCCACTCTCGCCGAGAGAGCATCTCTCTACACGGCAAACGCAGAGTGCCAAGCAGCCCCACCCAAACCACCATCTCCGATCTTCTCTGAGGGCTTGTTCTATACGTAAACCTCACAGTCAACTAAATAAGTCCATACATCCCGTGAATATACAGGTGGTGACGACAAGCCAAGGCCACAGGGACATACATGGCCGTGGAGAAACCATGTGAGCTACATCACATCTTCAAGCAAAACTAAGCTACAGAAAAAACAAAGGAAATAAGATCAAATTACTGGCCCGCGGAGACAGTTTGGTGCATAAGTGCTTTCTACCCCAAGCTCCCAGAGTCCAGCAGCACACACAGGAATCCCAGGTCAGGGCCGTTAGGCCGGCAGATGCCAGCCGCCCAGTGAGTGACAGCAGAAGCTCTGGGTTCAGGGACAGACCCTGTCTCACAACTAAGAGGGAGCAGCAATTGAGAAAGACGTACAGACGTCAGCTTCTGCTCTCACAGATGCCGCACTAAGTGCGCACACACACAGACACAGACTCATATACACACACATTCACATAAACACACACACATACATACCCAGACACAGACTCACACGCATACACACCACAGACACACACAAACACATGCACGCACACACACACGCATGCAAATAGACTAGAATAGGAATAGAATACAGTGCAACAAACAAAATCTTAATCAATTACTAGGCAATGCACTATTCGTTTGATCAGCATTAACTCCTAACACAAAAATCTGTGGGTTAAGACACACCATTGCTCCCATTTTGCAGAAAGGCAAGTCAAAATCACTGGCCAAGGTCCCTCCACTACTGTGGGAGAGCAGGATGCAAGGACGTGGAGATGCGCTCACACCTCACTCAGGACAGAGCTTCCTGTCCCTTGGAATGTGAAGATTTGCATCTTAGCTCTTCTCTTGTCTATCAGCCATCCTTCTAAATCTGTCTGTCTATCATCCATCTATCTAAATCTATCAATCTATCTGTTCCCTATCCCCATCTCTATTTCTCTCCTCTTTCTTTCCTATCTCACCTCTCTCTCCCCTTTCTTTCTCCTCTTTTCCCTCTCCCTTCCCTCTCTCCTCTCCTTTTTCTTTCCCTCCTCCTCTGTTCACTCTTCTCTCTCTCTCTCTCTCTCTCTCTCTCTCTCTCTCTCTCTCTCTCTCTCTCTCTCCTCTCTCTCTCTCTCTCTCCAGAACAGGAGCCAACTCATCTGGGAAATGATCCCCTGACCTTCAGTAAGGCGGCCGGAAGCCCTCCACCCCCACCCCCACCCTACCCCGCCCCGCCCTTTTCCAGGTGAGTCCCTGTGTGACCCGGAGAGAAATCTGAACTCAGCATCTCCCCTTGACCTGCTTCCTTCCCTTCTCAGGTCCGGAAGCCTCCTCTGGCTAATCCACTGCGTCCATCTCCATTTCCAGTCCTGCATCAGACCAGAGACACATGGGGGGGGGTTCACAATGCTAAGAATGGAGCCAAAGCCTCTTGTATGTCAGGTCAGCGCTGTGTCTCTGAACTACATCCCCAACCAGAGACAAACCTCAGGGGTAAGAACCAGAATGGATGGGCGTGTCTTCTTCGCCTCTTTGCATGCATTCCCACCCAAAACACACTGCCAAAGACTGCTCGATTTGATGATTTTGAGGACAAATCAATACAGGGAACGCTTCTATCCACTCTTCCCTTGTTTCTTTTCTCTTAATTTTCACTTGAGAAAGAAAGAGAGCCCCCATGAGCGTGTACCCCACTGTGCATGCCAGGGCACAATTTTCCTAAGTCAGCTCTCTCCCTCCACCCTGCGACCTCAGGCCGCCCAGTTAGTAGGACCTTTCCCTCCTGAGCCATGTCACCACCCTGAACCTCCTTTTTGTGGTCAAGAAAGCTGATCGATGCCCCAGAAAGTGAGCTACAGCCCAGACCCCCGCAGCCATGAACACAGGGATGGGTTCGTAACGCACCACTGCGACCTGAGTTTTATACTCCATCCTTGGGCTCAAAGGTTGGCACGCTGGGCCCTTGATTACAGGTGTTTGTTAATCAGGTTTTATTGAAACCCAGCCACACCTTTTTTTTTTTTTAACCCAAAGGTCCATCTATGACTGATAGGTGAGGCAGTTAGATGAGGGAATTGCCCGGGAAGCAGGGCAGTGGGGTGAGGCGTGAAGAGTTGAGGGTTTTGTAAAGTTTATATATTTTGCATATATAATCAGCCTCAAGCATCAGAATCTCATGTGGCTCATAGTCTTGCCGGATACAGGCGTCTCACAGAGAGGAGAAGCGTCGGGACTGCTGCAACAGAGACTGCTACCTCCATCTTGGCAGAAGCACAGAGCAGACAGGAAGTTGGGGTCTCGTAGCCCATGACCCACTTTCTCCAGCAGGCCCCCACCTCATTAAGAACCCACGACCTTCTGAAACAGCATTATCCAGTGTGCCCATTCAGGAGCCTGTGCAGGGACATGTCACATTAAAACCACAAGGTCAAGGAGGTATTGATCTAGAAAATTCTCTACAGGTAAGCAAAGTTATGGGCAGGTCTTCTTTTACAGATAAGGAGACAAATGCTCTGGCAGTTTAAGTCACTGACCTGCGAACAGCCGTGAGCCTTTGGCCCATAGGCAGTGAGAGCTTCACAGCTACACACTCAGCCGTGCTATAAACACGGCCCTGGCTCGGGACACAACCTGGTGGGATGGACCAAGGGAGGAGTCTATTGCTTCGAAGGCCAAGGTCATCTGCTTGCTATTTGAGACAGGAAATAAAGCAAGGTGCGGCCAGGCTGGAGCCAGAAGAGAGCCCAGGACAGACTGATAAAAGTGCAGTTAAGGTCCTGACACCCACAGGTGACACGGGGTGGACACGGGCAGCCGTACAGCGCCTTTATCTTAGGTGTGGCCACACGAGCTGGTGTCCGGTCCCTCGGCTGCCAATCAAGGTTCACCACCCAGTTGTCCAAGTGAATCAGAAAGCTGTCGCACCTCAAAAGTGTTGATTTTAGGAATTGAGGGGAAGGTGACTGTTCGCAAACTTGGTGATCTGAATTCTGGTTGATGACTGATGACATAAGTGAGGAGGGAAGGGAGAAAAAGGGAGGGAAAGGAAAGGTAGAGGAGGGAAGATGCGGGAGGGGATGGGAAGGGAAGGGGATAGCAGGGGAGGGAATAGAGGGGAAGGAGAGGAAGGGAGAGGAGGGGGAAGAAGAGAAGGGAGGGGAAAGGAAGGAGGAAGAGAAAGGAGGGGAGGGGAAGAGAAGGGAGGGTAAAGGAGAGGAGGGGAGGAAGAAAAAGAAGAGGAGGAAAGAGGAGGAGAAAGGAGGGGAGGGGAAGGGAGGAGAAAGGAAGGGAGGGGAAAGGAGGAGAGAGGAAAGGAGGGGAGGGGAAGGGAGAGGAGGAGGAGGAAAAAAAAAGGAAAAGGTCTAGGAGAAGGAGGGAAAGACAAAGGAAAAGTCTAAAGCTGCAAGACCTCTTGGCTGGCAAGATGTCTGCTCGTAAACCCTGAGCTCACTCCCTGGACGCGCACATGGGAGGAGGAGAGTACAGACTCCATGGGCTGCTCCCAGACCTCCACCTGTGGGGACCCTCAGCATGCACATCCTCTCTCTCTCAGAGCAAAGATGACTGCATGAGTGACAGGTGCCAGGATCCGTGGGAAGCTCTGCACTTCCGGTTGGTACCCAGAGGAGCGCATGTGGGAAGGGCTGGGCTGCAGCACCGTGAGAGAGCGTGCGTCTAGCGAGCACAAAACCATGGCTTTCGGTCCTCAGCCCAGCATAGACCAAGCACCTCTGTGCAGCCCTGTAATCCCAGCACAGAGGAGATGGAAGCGGAAGTTCAAAGCCAACTTCAGATATATGCAAGTCTGAGGCCAGCTGGAGCTACGTGAGACCTTGTCCCATAAGTACATAAATAACCACACGAAAACTTGCATCGAGTTTGAAAAAAAAAAGTGCAGCTTGGATGACCCATGCGGGCCCTATGCAATTACAAAAGTCCTTAAAAGTGGAATAGAAAATTGAACAGGAGAGAACAAGACTAGGACTCGGAAGAAAGGCCTGGGGTCCAGTGGTGGGTGCTGGCTTCAAAGAGGAAGAGGAAGGTGTGAGCCAAAGTGTGCAGATCCAACTGCAGCTGGAAAAGACAGGAACCACGCCCCTCACACCCAGTGTCCCCTACTGCCGGGCAGGTATGCTAACACCTGTGCAGCCGACTAGAGGCCATGAGCATCGGAAGAGAATCAACCCATGTTGCTTTCAGCCACTTGGCGCTTGAGGCCATTTGTTACAGCAGTAGCAGAAACTCATAGGGCAGGACAAGATGGAGAGCCCACCTAGGCTCTGCGGAAAGCAGAGGGTCCCTGGGGACACAATGTTGTTACACTGGCCTTCGGGACCAAAAAGCAGAGACTCGCTGATCGTGAGGGTCCGAGTCTGAAGCATCCCCCAAAGGTCTCCTGGCTGGGGTGCTATTTGGGGAAGAAGCGGAACTTTCAGGAGGCGGGGCCCAGCTGGTGGTCTTGGTCACTACCAATGGGCTGCAGGGGGCTTCAGTCTGGCTTCTTGCTCTGCGGTCAGGCAGCTCTCAGGACTGTGCGGCGTGAAAGTAGGTGGCCCCCCAAAAAGCATAGCTACAGATTCCATTTTTACACCAAATCGCACAAAAGGCGAATCCAGGGTCCAGAGCCCAAGCAGATCAGGACGTCGACTGTCTCCAGACAGTGGCAAAGGGGTGGGCACTTCCTGCAAAAAGGCTCAGGGACTAGGCGAGCTACTGGATGTGATTGCTTGGTGTGCACGCAGTCATGAGTGTGTGTGTGTGTGTGTGTGTGTAATTGCCAAAACCCAGAGCCCAACGCCTGTTACTGTGTATAAATTACACTTCCAGCCCAGTAAGAGTAGAATCATCTGCTTGAAAGGGGAAAACACATGCCCTTGGCATGCCAGCCTTCACCATGCCAGCCCTCACCAGTCAACTGCCCAGAGGACTAGCCTGGTGCCCACGTGTCTGCTCGCTGCAAGGGATTGGCAACTTATGTTTCATGTTCTGACCACAGCTCTCCAGGGAGGGGAAAGCAAGGCCCTCCCCGAGCCTGGGGGTCCGCAGGGTCCTGAAGGCCACTTCCTGGCCTTGCAGAGGCGGCTCCGAGGGTGGCTGAGAACATCTTCCAGCTCTTTCCAAAAGGCCGGGGTCACCTGGGCCACCCACAGGCTTGTCCCTGACCAGTCAGATCCATCCCCAACAGCAGGCTTGGGGAACCTGACAGAGCACCTAGGTTTCCTGCACAGCAGGAAGTGGAAAAGAAGGGAAGTGTCACGGTGACCCCAGGACCCCCAGAGAAACCACCGAGGGATGAAAGACACTATCTAGGCTCACAGCTTCAGAAAGTTGTGGTCCATCACCGCGAAAAGGCATGGCAGGCAGCTCTGTTTACAGCAGCCGGAGGGTGTAGCAGGGGATGTTCACATCATAAAAGACCAGGAAGGAGAGAGAAGGGGAAAGGGAGAGAGAGAGGGTTGAGGGAGAGAGAAGAGAGACACAAGGAAAAAGAGAGAGAGTGAAAGAGATGAGAGATGAGAAAGGAGAACGAGAGAGGAGAGAGCAGGGAGGAAGAAGACGGAGAGAAAAAGGGGGAGAAAAAAAGAAAGTAGAGAGAAAGGAAAGAGAGAGGAGAGAAGGAGAGAGAGAGTGAAAGAGAAAAGAGACAGAGACAAAAAGTGAAAGAAGAAAGAGAGAGGAGAGAAGAGAGACAAAGAGTGTGAAAGAGAGAAGAGAGAGAGGGGAGAAACAGAGAAAGAGGAGCAAGAAGAGAGAGAGAAAGTCAGCAAGAGCGATAAAGAAATCAAGAAAGAACGAGTGAAAGAGAGAACTGGTTTCCCAGGTGAGCCCCGCCCACCTGATTTTCACATGGGTTCCAGGAATCCACGGAAGGTCCCCTGGGAAAACGCTTTCTCTCTCTCTCTCTCTCTCTCTCTCTGAAGGGCCTCACCGGCTCCACTTTTCTTTTTAGGAGGCAAGTGAAGCAAAGCAGCCGGCGAGGCAAAGCGTGGAGACTTCCTCTTCTTAGAGGTCTAAGGCGGCTCCTCCTGCCCAAGGAGTCTCTGCAGCTGCTGTAAGAAATGGCTTCAAGTGCGAACGAGTTTACTCTCATACAGTCCCGTGGTCCTGGCCTGGGACGAGGGCTCTGGAGTTAACACCTTTGTCTCACAAGCAAAAGGACCTCAGTTCGGATCCCCAATTCCCATGTAAAAATGCCACGCGGGTATGGTAGTCCATGTGTAACTCTAGCTCTGGAAGACAGAGTCCGGGAATCCCCAGCGCAAGCTGGCTAGGTCAGACTGGCCCTAATGGTGTGCTCTGGGTTTAATTAGAGACCCAGGCTCACCACAATAAGAGGAAAAGGATGATTCCTAGTATCACCCCTGGGCCTCCCCAGTCACACACGCCAAAGTGCATTTGCTTAAGGGTCTTCCCCTAACCCCACCCCCTGCCCAAGTTGGCTCTCTTCTCAGCCACTACTTAAAATTTCTCTAAGTGTACGTACCATGTCTAACCGTAGTAACCCGCGAAGTATCTTGGGGCTGGGAAATATGTTAAGACTGAAAACAGAATACGCCAAGACAGAAACATAGAAAAAAAATGGACTGAAATAGGTGGGAAAATCCATTACCTCTCAGAGGGACACAGGTGAAAATCCACAACCAGACCTTTATTTATAATCAGGAGGCTGAGAATCTGTGTGCAAATCCAAGCATGGCCTGAAGGAGAGATATGGGAGGGATGTGGGAGAGCTCTTCTATGTTCTCCTACTATCCACCCTGAGGCCAGAGAACATTTCCACTATGAACAGAAATCCCTAAGGCTGCAGGTATGGCCTTGTCCCTTGAGGGGCTCCAGAAGGCACCAGTGGGTTAAACACATGTGGGGGTGGGGGTGGGGTTTCTGTACTTCCGTCTTCTATGGAAATCTCGTGATTTCAACTCCTCTCAGCATCAAAGCCTGAGACGTCCTTTACTAGCTGACTTTCTGCACTCTTGTGTTCATGTGCCTGCACACGCACACACACCAGTACATACACAAACATCCCCATATATACAGATGCCAATGAAAAAGAGAATAAATAAGTAGACAGACAGACAGACAGACAGACAGATAGATAGACAGACAGATAGATAGATTCCAGTGCTCCCAGCTGCATTCCACCCTGTCAATTCTAGTGGTACTGGATGTCAATGCTAAAGATTCTCTGCTGTGGGTTCTAGAGATGGCTCAGGGGTTAAAACTCAAGCAGAAGGTCCTGAGTTCCAATTCCATGTCCCACATAAAAAATGCCAGGTGGAAATGGCCTGCATTTCCAGCCCTGGTGAGTGGAGTCTGGAAAATCCCAGATCAAAAAAGAAGGCTGTAGAAGCAATTCAGGATAATTCCTGAAGTCACCCTTGATCCTCCACAGGGACACACAGTGCCCTCTGATACACCCCCCCATATCTACCCGCCCGCGCATGCACACACACACACATACACACACACTGAATGAATAAATAAATAGGTTTTTTAAAAGATTCTTGGCTGTTAATACCATTCGACTGTTTCCTGTTTGTGTCTATGAAGAATTAAGTATCTGCACAGACTCTATGTAAGCGGGTGGAGGCAGCTCTTCCTTTCCCCCAGGGAATACCCAGAGCCTGTGTAGAAGTCACTGTCCAGTCCCTGGTGTCCTTTCATAAGCTCTCCAGGTGGACTTCCTTCCCACCAGCATTTGCTATCTTTGGTTCTTGTATTTTCTTATAATCTTATATTTATATAGGTTGCTGGCTGGCTGCTTCCTTAGTTTGGTTTGGCTTTCTGAGATGCAACATTACCATGTAATTCAGCCTGGACTTCAACTCACTTACATAGTCCAGGCTGGTAATCCTCCTGCTTCTATCCCCCCAGTGCTGGAATTAGAGGTAACCCCACTTGAGTCTTTTTCCCAATTTACAAATAAAATAAAATAAAATAAAATACCAGTGTGCAGGCCCATGGATGGGTAGAGGCAGGAAGATGGTGAAGTCAAGGTTGTCCCAGGCCGTATAAGGCTGAAGTCAGTCTAGGCTACATAAGGGCTACATAAGGCTATTTCAAAAGAAAAAATATTTTTGAACAAATAAATATTTTTATTCTTGTTTGCGGCCCTTTGCATACTCCAAGTTCTTGTACAGAGACATTGCAGACTGTGCCTCCCAGTTCTTGGCTTGGCTACTCACTTTCTTAATAGTGTCTTTGAATGAACAGAAATTTAAAAATTTAATGTTCTGCAGCTGAATGTGGTGAAACACGCCTATAACCCCAGCTCCGGGGGGAAGGGGACAAAACCAGAAGTTCAAGAGTTTGAGGCCGGCCAGAACCACGCAGGAAAAATAGGAAACAAATAAATCATAGTATTGGCCCATCTCTGCCTAGCCCAAGTTTGTAATGGCGTTCTTCTCTCTTTTCTTCTAGAAGAGTCTAGTCAGGGTTTCTATGTTTAGTTCTCTGATCCACATCAAAGTTATTGAGGCTAGAGTTAGCACAAGGGACCAAGAAGTTCGTTATCTGCCAGGTGGTAGGGACAGAGACGTCACGGACCCTGAGTTCAGATCTAGTGTGGAATGAAAATTGTGATATTTTTTTCTCTGACCAGCCAAAGGTGCCTGCTGCAGACTCTTCCCTTTGCCTTCCTAGTCCAAGCGTGGCCCCCTTCCATCACCACTACTGAAATTTGAATTTCATATGATTTTTACATTGTAGGAAATAGTCTTCTTCTTTTCATATTTTTTTAACCAGTTAAAAATATAACTGGGCGTTTTTAGCTCTGTGGGCCACAGTAAAACAAGCAGCAGCCCAACTTGACCCACAGCCTCAGACCATCCCTCATCGGCTAACGTGTAAGCAGCTCAGTAAGGCAGATGTAGAGCAAGCATCAGAATGTTCTGGACTGATGGGGGAGGGGTGGATGTCATAGACACAGGGTGATCTGCTCTGGGTGGGACCAGAGTGCATTAGAAATGAGACACAGGAGATGCCATATCCATGAGGGAGGTTCTCAGTTCAGAGAGAAGCAGCCAATCAGCAAGGCTGCAGAGAGATCTCGACCCTCACGTGGGTGGGGTGTAAAAGGGTACCCCTGTTGTGCCCGGCAGCAAAATATTAGGCAAGGAGCAGGATGCATCCAGTGATTCTATTTCAGGGTGCACCCCCTGAAGTACTGCAAGCAGAGATTGGAACAGATACACAGCCCAGGTTCACCGCAGGTTTCTCTAAAATAACCAGAAGGTAGACGCAACCCAAGCACCACGGACTCTCACACAATGGAGTATTGCCCAACTACAAAAAAGAATGAAATTCTGAAATTCTGACACATGGTGCATCAGGAATGAACAGGGAAAACATGACATTAATGGGAGTAAGATAGATGATAAGGTTGGATCGTGTGTAAGATGGGCGAATCCGCAGAGACAGAAGGAATACCTGTCCTTTCCAAGGACCAGGAGGGAAGAACAGGGAGCTTGTGATGGCTGGATCAGGGTTTGGAAATCGACAGGAGTGATGATTACCACACCTGGAGATGCCGCTGAGCTGAACATGGCAGACAAACTGGATGCTACATATACTTAGCTACATACAGAAAGTCTATTAACTATTAGGACCGGGGATGTAGCCTAGTGGTCAAGCATTTGCCTAGCTTTATGAGGCTGCAGTGGTTCACCCGCATGATTGCTGATAAACACATCAAACGGCTTAAGAGAACAAGGGGTTCATTTATTTATTTTTTTTACAATAGTCGGGTTACAGTTCTCAGTCCAGCATGACAGGAGAGCACGCACCAACACCAGGGCCAAGGGAACTGGCCACACCATCTCTACGTAATGGTTGGGAGAGAGACAATCCTTACTTGCCAGATCAGCATGTCTGGCCAAGTGTACACAAGGATGCCAACTTCCTCAACCTACTTTCAGTATTTTATTCATGTCTTCAAGGCCTAATCCCACCCACCATGGGCTGGGTCTTCCCCATAAGCTAGACAATCTCCTGCAGGTTTGCTCTGGGCTTAACTCAATCACTAATTCTCTACAAATGTGTCCAGAGCTCAACCCTCAACCGTCATGTTGATGCCTGTGTCTAACTATGACAGAGGCCCTGGATTGATCACCAGGTACAATGGAAACATATACATCTCCAAACAGCTTAGGGAAACGAACAGTTTTATTCATGATAGACTAAGCTAGACAGTTGACAGTCCAGCTTAGCAGGAGAGTTTATATATCAACAGCGAGAGCTGAGGGCACTGGCCACAGCAGGGATTGCTTAGAGAGGAGCAAACCTCACTTGCCAGGCTGCCAGTCTGGCCGCCTGGCTACTGAACCAGCTCCCTCCATCTCACCTGCCTGCCCAGGGAACAGTTCCGGGCACCACGGGCTACATCCTCCCACTTTGCCTAGATCATCTGCAGGCTTGCCCCGGGCTTGCCTTAACTAATGATTCTTCACGAACGCGCTTAAAGGCTCAGCCCTCAACTGTCAAGCTGGCGCCTGTCTCTAACTTGATGTGGTCATTCTCTCCTTCCAGAAGAGGAACTCTGGGAATCAAACTCACGTCACCAGGTTTGTGCGCAGGCGCCCTTACACATGCTGTTGGGGATGAGGTTAGCAAAGCATCCGCTGGGTCACCTTCTCCCCTTGTCCAGCAAGGAGCCCACAGCCACGGCAGTGCATCTAGCACCCGGCACTCAGCACCCAGCACCCAGCACCCAGTACCAGCAAACAGCACCCAGCATCTAGCACCTAGCGCCTAGCACCCAGCCCAGGCACGCAGAGTAGACGGCAATCTCAGCTCCCCATGCCAGAGGAAACTTCTCCCTGGTCTCCTTTTCCTCTCAATAGTCCAATATTGGATGGAGCCCCTGGCCTCAGACCACAGTTCCAGAACCTTCAGTTAAGGGGAGGAGACCTTTCACTTTGAGGTCAGGGAACAGGTGACTCATGGTGCTTCAGAGCACATGAGTTCTTCAGTCAAGGCAGAGCCCTGGGTGTGAATACCCACCTCTGCCTCTGGTTACTAACTAAGCACCCCCCCCACACACACACATACTGCCTCGGTTTCCTTGGTTAGTAAGAGGTGCAGCAGAACACACGCTGCTTCCATCCTCCCCTGACTGTCCTGAACCGACTGAATTGATGCATAAGACTCGGGGTTATTTCACTCCTGATTCCTCTAGATTTCCTTTGTGAAACTGACGGGAATGTCAATTATGGAAAAGATGTTGAGCCAGAAGCTAGGAAAGGAAAAGGAGGTGTTTATGGAAGAGGGGCTGTTTACTTGTGAGACCCACAGGGACTTTCAAAATCCAGGAAATCATCCACTCAGCCCAGATGAACTCTAAATGCTAATGACCAGCCAGTTCTGGGACCATGAAGTGAAGAAATCTTGGACGTGGACTCCCCACTCCACCACTCCTGCAGGTCCCCACACTGCAGAGACCCAGTACACCCCCACTGTAGATCCCCATGCTGCACTCTGTGGATTCCCATGTTGCATGAACACACCACCCCCCACACACTTTGGATCCCCACACTGCACGGATCCTGAGGACCGCGAGGTCGATTGCTGGGGATTCTGAGGTTCCTTCCCATCTCCACAACTCTCACCAGTGAAATATCAGTAGCTGCAAAATGAGCTTCACTCACGGTGGACATCACAAAAAGACCTTGGTCAATGTCAAAACAGAATATTGCGGGGCAGGGCTCACAGGCCACCCCTCCCTGGGGGTTTACACAGCTAACAGTAGCTGGGAGCAGAGCGGGCTCAGCCCAGCCACGGCCTGAGGGATTATAGATGGCTACTGGGCACTGCAGGGCGGGACTGGGAGACATTTTCTTCAGGGGCGCGGCCACTGGTAAGGTCACCAAGCTCCCACTTGACCCCTCACCCGTGCTTATGCAAGCACCCTAAAGAAACTCAGTGGAGGGGAGAGAGAGAGAGAAGGGGAAGGAAAGTAGGGGGCTTTGGTGGGACATGGGACAAGAGTCCTAGCATGAATATGGTGAAAATACTTTATCTACATGTGTGAAAATGCCATAATGAAGCCCGCTATTGTGTAAAATTAATATTTGCTAATAAAAAGCATCAAAAGAGAAACCAAAATAGGATCCCTGAAGCAGAAGTGAATGAGGGAGCCTCAGGGTTCAGCACCTGCCCTGAATGAATGGTGAGGGGTGAGGGGTGAGGGGTGAGGGGTGAGGGGTGAGGGGTGAGGGGTGAGGGGTGAGGGATGAAGGGGTGAGGGATGAAGGGAAGGGGTAAGGGGTGAAGAATGAAGGGGTGAGAGGTGAGGATGAAGGGGTGAGGGGTGAGGGATGAGGGATGAAGGGGTGAGGGATGAAGGGGTGAGGGGTGAGGGATGAAGGGAAGGGGTAAGGGGTGAAGAATGAAGGGGTGAGAGGTGAGGATGAAGGGGTGAGGGGTGAGGGATGAAGGGGTGAGGGGTGAGGGATGAAGGGGTGAGGGGTGAGGGATGAAGGGATGAAGGGGTGAGGGGTGAGGGATGAAGGGGTGAGAGGTGAGGGAGTGAGGGGTGGGGGTGAGAAGTGTGAGAGTGAGGGGTCGGGTGAGGAGCGAGGTTAGGGTGAGGGGTAAGGGGTGAGGGGGTTGCACCCCTCTGCGGAGTTCTCCAGTGAGTCTGTGAGACAGCGGAAGGAGGCAGGTGAATGGGTACACGCTGAGCTGCACAGCTGGGAAGCTTAGAAGGAGGTGCAGTGTGTGGGGTGACCCCACCCGGGAGAGCAGAAGACAGTGGAGGGGGCAGAAGGGGTCATGGGGGTGAGTCTGAAGCCAAGATGAAGGGCTGATGGATGGGGGTGCAGGGAAGAGACAGGAGCTCAAGGCTAATGCTGACGTGTGCAGACAGCTCCTGAATGAAGAGCCTCCAGGGATGAGGTGCAGGGATGGGGAGTCACGAGGAGGGGGGGAAGGTAGGGATGGGGAGCACAGGAATTTGGGGGGTGCAGGGACAGGGGGCCATGCAGGGACAGGTTTGCAGCTCGATGACAGAGTACTTGCCACAGATACCTGAGACCTCAGGTTCCATCCCCAACACAAATAAATACATAGCAAAGTCACTGATCACGTTGTTATCTTTCCCGCCGTGGGTCTCAGATGGTGCGGTTCTAGGTGCTGCTTCTCTGCTTTAGATGTTCAGTGTAGTCTATGGACACTACATGTACCAAAGGAACGCAATGTCGTGTGTGTGTGTGTGTGTGTGTGTGTGTGTGTGTGTGTGTGTGTGTGTGTTTTAAGGGTGCATGTGTGGGCAGAGGTACACAAACGTGGAGGTGAGGGGTCAATCTTGGATGTTATTACTCTTCTTTTTTTTTTTTTTTTTGAGATTGAGTCTCTTACTTGGCCTGGGACTCAACAATTAAGCTACACTGGCCAATCATGGAACCCCAAAGTTCTACTTGCCCCCAAGCCCCCAACACTGGGATTACCAGAGCTCACCACTACACCTGACTTCTTTACATGTACTCTGTGGATCAAACTCAAGTCTTGCTGTTTGTGTGGCAAACACTTTACTGACTTCATTATCTCTCCAGCTCCCACAAAAAAAATTATATATATCCTCTCTTCCCCAAAAAAACACATATGGAAGAGAAGTTACCGGGATATTTAAGCAGTAGAGCGCAAGCATAAACGAGATCCGGCAGTCAATAATAAAACTGGATAAACGTGGAAAGTAATTTCCTTTTTATAACTATATTCAGTCGTGGTGATCATTGTTTTTTAACTTTATTTGGGGTGTGTGTGTGTGTATCAGAGGGCACTGTATGTTCCTGTGAGGACCAAGAGTGACTTCGAAAATCATCCTGCATTGTTTGTACCTCCTTCTGCTTCCCTCTGGGTTTCCCAGGCTCCGCCCCCCCAGGGCCAGAAGCACAGGCTGCTGTCATTTCTGCCTGGCATTTTTACATGGGACCTGGGATTGGAACTCAGGACCTTCTGCTTGGGAGCCCTGAACCATCTCTCCAGCCTTGCGATTATTTTTTAATAAATGATCCTGACCTGTGCACCTCATGAAATACCTACATTAGAATAGTTTGTGGTCATTTTCATCCATTAAGCATTAAATGTACTTCAAGAATGTAAGGGAAAAGAACAGAGAGATTCGCAGCTGCCTGGCTGGCAGGAGGGGCCATGGGACAGAGAAGACAACAGTGTGGGGTGCACCAAGGCCTAAGCCTGCTCCTGGAGTCATATGCATGGGCACATGTCTGGGACAGACAGTTGCAGGCGGAGACCTCTCCCATTAGTGAGAGAAGAACCCCTGTTTTGTTTTCTCTGTGGGGGGGGGTCTGTCTTTGTTCTGCTCGGACCAGTTTTCAGGGCCTTTCTTTCTGCAGTCCTTCCCTGTGCATCTTGAGACCACTGAAGTCACAGTGCATGGTGGAGACACCATGTCTGTCCCCATAAAGTGACCAAGTAACTCTGCCTGGAGACCTCACATCTGACCCATACAGCAACTAGGTGTCACATCTACTTTACAGTGTGCATGTGTAATATAATCCTGTAAAGAATTTAGCTGTGCTGTTCCCTGGCTTCCCCCTGGTTTAAATACTTGTGCTTGCTGCAAATAAAGTCACTTGGATGGTTTGGAGAAAGACATCCTTGCTCCCTCTGACCCAAGCCTGATCTTCATTCCTTTGGCTCTCACTCCGGCTTCCCGCAGATCACACAGGTTAGCGCTGGTTCGTGGCCCCGCATACCAGGAGCAAAGCAGCAGATGCATTAGCTGTCTGGGCACCTCTCAGTCAGCTTCCGCTGTGGCCTCGTCTGAGTGATTCTCCTTCTTTTCCCCCAGCCTGTCCTTGCAGCTACTGTTGGCTTGTCCTTTCTCACTCTGTGGATTTTGTGTCCAATCGCTCTTTCGGAGTCAGTTGCTTTTGCTCTGCCCGACTGAACCGCCAGATGTGTCTCCCTTCCAAGGGGTCTGTGGGATAGTTTAGTCCCCATTGTGGGGGATGTTTGGTGAAGTTGGGAAGCATACCCCATTGTCAGGATTGGTCAACAACAGGATCGTCTGCACAGAGCCTTCAGGAGCAAAGAAAACTTTTTTTCCCTAAAACTTTTGTTCCCAAATCAAGGGGAAGCAGAAGGCATGTCGGCGTCCATTCGCGTAGCTTCAAGGACTCTAAGAAGAGGAAGCTGCCGCTAACCATCTAAAACATACACCCCTGAGAAGGTGCGCTTACGGACCTGTAAGGTACTTCTGTAGAGGTCCAAGGGAGGGTGGACAACGTGGCTCAACCAGTAGAGGTGACCGTGTGTAAACTTGACAGTCTGAGTTCAATCCCCAGAGCCCGCATGGTATAAACACAACTGACTGGCAAGAATTGTCTCTGGCCTCCACATGGATGCCACAGCATGCATGCTCCTTCTCTCTCTCTCCCTCTCTCTCTCTCTCTCTTTTTACAACCTGACTCAGGTTTCTTCTTTAAAGAAAGGGCAGGGCCTGCCAAGAAGCAGGTTAGACAAGAGAACCCACTGAATCCTGGCCTCCAAGCTAGATAAACAACTTCGAATGTGAACGCATGCAGTTTGAAGCCACCCCATGTTACGCTGCCCCCCCCCTCAAATCGCCTCAGAGTGTATTTTACTTTATTTCAAGTCTCTAACCCCAAGCTCTGAGCTGCCTGGGCAATTCGCAAAAAGAAAAAAAAAATGCTTTAGTAGGGCCAATCCATGACCCCTGACAGGACGGGAGGCAAGCTCCTCCCCTAACCATCCCGGTCCCCTCCCCATCCCTGACTCATGTCCCCACATCCCCCAATCCCTTTGGCATCCCAAGGTCCATGTGGCCACGGTCTCCTGAAGAACCCTCGACCCAGCAGACGTCCCTGCTAAGATGGTTTTTTTCTAAACCCTGTTGCCTATCAAATCCAGATCTCTCCTGAACAAGGTATTATGGAGAGAGCAAACACGCACAGTGATGAACAGGCACGCTTGCAAACCAGCCGGGGAGAATTCACAAAGAGAGACTTAGGCCTCCCCGCCTCCCCACCCCCAAACACAGCCACTGTGAAAAATCAAAGGACCTCAAATAAGGTCTTCTTTGAATCTGTTGTTTTTAAACAGGCGAGGAAATGTAAGCATTCTTCCCCCAAAGAACCTAGATTAAAAGGGGGTCGGGGTGGGCGGCAAAGAACACTTTGCTCAAGACCTGTGATTCTGCAGGGCCGTCCCAACCAGAAAAGAGAAGGAAAGAAGGGAAGAAAAAGTCGCCAAGCCGGTCTGGTTGCTTCCGCTGAGTTTGTCTCTGGCAGTTCTGACTTCTTAATTTTCATGTAAGCGGTCATCACTTGAGGCCTTTCCACTGAATCCAGAAGACAACAAACTGTCCCCCTCACTCCCCACCTCTTTCCCCATTACCCCCCTCTGTCCACCCTGGCAGTCCTTCTTATGGCCACAGGGAAGGGGCGGGGGGGGGGGGGAGGATGGTGACAGCTGCCTTGGTATCTAGCAAGCTTCTGGTCAAATCTTTCTGGGGCCTGCTATCCTCTGCATTCAGGAAGTGGAGGACCTCCCTATCCCCCCCCAAAAAAACTCGGATGATAGAGAAAAAAATGCAAAGGAAGTCAAAACAATCTCTCAAGGAGCAATTCAGAAAAACGGAGCCAAGTTTCTGAGTGCCTTTCAAGGACTGCTCATAACCCGAAAGGCAGAAATCCCCTTGCCTTTCCTTTTTCTGCCTGCAAAGATTAGCTGAAGTAAGATTTTTCCCCAAAAGTTGAAATGCTCTAGAAATTAAAAACATTAAGAGATTTATTTTTAAAAAATCTTTAAACCAAATGACTCCTTTGTCATTACACACGCCTAATTGTGATTCCCTCCAGCAGTCTCTAGACTAAAAACACAGACATGTCCGTAATTGGGATCTTCACAAAGACAACAGCTGAACCTGAATGGAAGCTTCTAGAGCTTTAATTCACAGCCAAGGAAAGCTAACAGGCAAGATTCAATTTAGGCCGCCTGCCGAAGACAAGCAGCAGACAGAGTGGAGACATCCTATCAGTTTAATCTGCAGATACTGCTGTAAAGGGGGGAAAAATCACATTTAATGAGCCCTTCCCAGAGTGGAAGCTTTATCATTGGGGGGGGGGAGAGAGATTTCATCTCTGGTGTTTTTCCAAGGGACTTGGAAATAATGCACATTTTCAAACCAGAGAAGCACCTGATCAGCCAGGTAACACCTGGAAGGAATCAAGTCAAGAAAACAGTGAGAATTAGATGATAAAACACTCCAGATGTTCACAGGGATGGGGAGGAGGGAGGGCGCTGTTGTGTGCTAATCCTGGCACAAGAAATCCAAATCCACGACCACAGTACTGTGCGGCTTCTGTGTTTGTCTTTAGCCCACCGCTCTGCACACAGGTGGCTTGTCATCTTTCAGCACACAGTCAGACTCTTGTAGAGCACAACAAGTCCAAACAGGTTCAAGCTGCTTCCCACCTGCCTGGCTGTCTCCTGTTACATAGGCAGAGAGCCAGGCGCGGCGGCCAGGTCTATAATTTCGGCATTTGGGAGTCAGTGAGACCACATTATACAGTGAGACTGAGACCAGGAAGAAGAAAGAAGCCATATGGCTAGAGGAACACTAATGGGTCTCCTTTGACCCTATGTGTGCCCAGGTCAAGTTCTTAATAAAAAGATAGTAGAGGGTTCATGGGGTGCAGGCGGGGGGGCAGCTCCCTGGGGATGAACAGGGAGATGTCAAACACAAAACCAGCCTGGTTAATGCCAGAGAGAGAGGAAGGAGAGAGAGAGGAAGAAAGGAAAGAAGAAAAGGAAGGAAGGAAAAAAGGAAGGAAGGAAGGAAGGAAAGAAGGAAGGAAGGAAGGAAGGAAGGAAGGAAGGAAGGAAGGAAGGAAGGAAGGAAGGAAGGAAGGAAGGAAGGAAGGAAGGAAAGGAGGAAGGAAGGAAGGAAGGAAGGAAGGAAGGAAGGAAGGAAAAAAGGAAAGGAAGGAAGGAAAAAAGGAAAGGAAGGAAGGAAGGAAGGAAGGGAAAAAAGGAAGGAAGGAAGGAAGGAAGGAAGGAAGGAAGGAAGGAAGGAAGGAAGGAAGGAAGGAAGGAAGGAAGGAAAGAAGGAAGGAAGGAAGGAAAAGTATAGTGGCAGCTGGTCATGGCTGCTTAGACTTGCATCCCAGTTTCCCAGGAGACCATAGCTGGAGGATGGCTAGCCCAAGGATGGCTAGAGAGCTCTGGGCCTGTATGCACAACTGAACAAGACAGTCTCATTTTTTTTTTTTAAAGGAGGAAGTTGCTTTGGAGGACTTGCATAGGATGCACAAGGTTCTGGGTGGAATCGCTAGCATAGATAGATAGATGATAGATAGAAAATAGAACGATAGATAGATAGATAGATTGATAGATAGATGACAGAAAATAGAAAGAAGATAAATAGATAAATAGATAGAAAATAGAGATAGTAAGTAGATACATGATTGATTGACAGAGAGATAGATGAAAGATAAATTGATTGATAGATTATAGATTGATGATAGAGATAAAATGATAGATTTATAGATTGGCAAATGATAGATGATAGGTAAATATAGACAGAATGATTGGTATATAGATTGATACATGATTGATTAGCAGAGAGATGATAAATGACTAACAAATATAGATAATAGGATATACTATATAATATAGATAGATAATAGATGGGATAATAAATAGATAAATGATAGATGAACAGATGATAGATACATAGAATGATAGGAAGATGATAGGCAGATGGATAGACAGATGACAGATGACTGACAGAGGTGATACACACATCTGTATAGTCATGACAACGGTTACTCGGACAGTGGGCTAGTGTTGGGGTCTGGTGCTTGCATCTTGCCAAGGGGTGTCTATGTCAGAAGACTCTGCTCAGTCAAGATGGCTTCCTCCCTCTTTATGTATAAACCCACACCCCAGGTATTCATAGACTGACAAGTGTGTAGATCCTTGAAAGGAAAGCACATCCCCCGGGGGCTTCCATCGGCCTCTCCTCCCAGGTCTTAAGCCCTGGTCGCCCCGCCCACAACCTGTTCTCTGGTGGTGGCTCACGGGACACACCTGGCTTCTAATACAATGAGGCTGAGAAAGAAGGTTCACGCACATGGCTGTGGACCACCGGAAGCCACACCTGCTCGGAGGACCCCTGGGGTGTTCCTATTAACACAGGTTTCAGGGTCACTTTACAAGTCAGGCCACCTCCCAAGCCCTCCGGCGTGTGTCACACTGGGATGTGGAAACACGACCCACGCGAAGTCCTGGGGTTTCTGCAGCAAGAGCAGGGCCACAGCGCTGGGGCAGCCGTTCTGTAGCCGCAGCCGTCAGCACCACCCACAAACCATCTTACCTCCTGCCATAGATACACAATTGAGGGTCCGAGCTCTGGGCACATTTGTGGGGAATCTGTGGCTGAATTAAGCCCTGAGCAAGCCTGCGGAGATAGTCGAGCTGACGGGCAAGGCCCAGCCTGCGGTGGTGGGCTAGGCCCTGGCAGGCAGATAAGACGGAGGGAAGCTGGCCCCTTTGGTACGCTTAGCCGGACATGCTGGTCCGGCAGAGGAGTATTGTCCTTCTGTCGGCCAGTTCCCCTCAGCCACAGATGCAGGTGTGAACTCTCCTGCCAAGGTGGACGAGGAACCGTAGCCAAGAATCACGAGCCAACATAAAGCCCTTAGTCCCGTAAGCCGTTTGCCGGTGGGTTTATCCACAACATGCAGAGTAACGACGACACCCGGCAGAGGCCAGGAGGCTACGACTCAAAGCCAAACCAACTTGGCCCAAATGTCTAATGCCCTCCTCTCTCATATCCCACCTTCTCCTACTCCCCTGGCTGCATGAATTCATGGCCGAAATGACGAGAGGGTTTTTCTTCCAGCCTACTCTTTCGGTCTATTACGGCAGCAAAGTACGCAACCGAGCCAGGGGCCAGGATCGAGCCAGCCCTCTAGCTTGTTGGTCAGCCTGAACCATCTTATCCACCTGCCCGGGACTCCACCCACTCACCAGCATGACAAAACCCCTCCAGGCTTGTCCTAACTAGACAAGTCCTCGTAGGTGTACCTCAAGGCTCAGTTCCCAAGTACCAAGTTGACACCTGAAATTAACTACCATACCATCTTAAGCCCACCCTGAAGGATTAAATGAGGTCCTCCTGCGTGGACAGTAAACATTTGACCCACCCCTTATATTTATTTCAAAAATCATTTTCGAATTTAATTCATAACAACACAGCTCCAGTTTCAAAATAATTACAAAGCAAATTAACAATTAGACGCTTAAAAAGAGGCCAAATGTGAAGTAGAGATTGTCGGGCACCATCAGTCATAGGGCAGCTGGGACTCAACAAGCTGTTTCCCCTGCAGGTTTTTCCTTTTGCATTTCGATCACTTGAGAGTAGGAGACTCAGCCCTGGAGCAGCCAGCAAGGAAAAGCCCCAGACAGAGAATGGGAACATACAACGCTCGCATCCAGAATGTTCTCTGGAACAGAACAACATTTCAATCGTGCAAATGATTTCATGACAAAGGTATTTAGACACCATACAAGCCTCTCCCCCACTCTGTTCCCTGGGACCCACATAGCCGAAGGAGGGACCCACATAGCCCATGATGTTGTCCTCGGACGACCACGCATCCACTACGATGTGTGCATCTCTCTCTCTCTCTTTCTCTCTCTCTCTCTCTCTCTCTCTCTCACACACACACACACACACACACACACACACACACACACATACACAATAAGATAAAGAAAAGTATATATTTAAAATGTCATACATGTCATTCCAGCTGCATGTATCAATCTGGTTAGAGTTGCCCTTGTTTTGGGGGTCAACTAAAATGGCCCTTGGGGCTGGAGAGATAGCTCAGGGGTGAAGATTCTGCCTCCCAAGCAGAAGGTTCTGAGTTCGGATCTCAGGTCCCACATGAAAAATGTCATCTGGAAATGGCAGCAGCCTGTACTTCCTGCCCTGGTTGGCAGGGTCAGAACAAAGTAAGAAGGATGTAGAAGAATCCAGAATGATTCCCTAAGTCACCCTTGATCCTCCACAGGGACACACAGTGCCCTCTGATATACACTACACAATAAATAAATAAAAATGCCCCTACGCCAACTCCCAAGATATTTTGGAGGAGGCGAGCTATCTCTGCTTAGAATTGTCTCTTTGGGGCAGGAAGACCTCCTTGAAACCTATCTCACATTCTGCAGGGCCCACAAGACGGGGTGCAGATGTTTGCTTCTGAGGCCTGAGCTGCATCGGGTGTGTGTGTGATGCGGTTGAATGGAGGATTCGCATCTTGGCCTTTGCACTTTTCTTTTCAACAGCACAGCAGTCACTCTGGTCACAGCTGCTTCACGGGCTGCGTGCACAGGGCCCAGTGGACAGTCAGTTCCTGGCCCACTTGTCCTGGGAATTCGAAACATATATGAAGATCCAGGTGTTAGGCTGGAGAGAAGGCTCAGGGTGAGCCGTGGAAGTAGAACTTGAATTCAATCCCCAAAACCCACTGTGAGAGTTTTGGGGAGACTGAGAGCTATAACATCCCCCCTGCCATCCACCTCCCTGTGGGGGACGGGGAGGCAGTTCTGCCCCCAGTGAGTCAAGGCCCCCTGGGGAAAGGCTGCCGGACTGCACTTGGCCAGCCGGGCCTGGAGATGTGGGAATGAGCAGAGGTCTCCAGGGCCCCCTGCTCTGGGCACAGCTGGAGCATGGAAGCAGCACCCGCGCATCGTCAAGAGTTTATCCCCATGACAGTCTGTGGAGCGTCATCCTCATCCTCATCCTCATCCTCCATGGGAAAACTGCTTCCTGAGACCCATTTTATACAGTCACCTGTCTCCCACTACCCAGTTGCTGGATGGGAAAAAGGCCCAGAAATTGTGAGGGCCTGGGGGGGGGGCTGTTGGGGGAGGGACTACAGGGGCCTGCTGGGGACCTGCAGAAGGAGGGTGTGGGGGACCTGCGTGGGGGGGCTTCGAGGGACCTGGGGGGCACTGGGGGGACCTGCGGAGGCCTGGGGGGGCTGTGGGGGCCTGTGGAGCATCCAGTCACCTGTGGGCAGAGGTCAGGGCTGATGGCCTCGGGATTGGCGTGTCCACCTGCATTTTCACGATGCCAGTTTCTACCTGTGGTCAGCAGCTCACCGGTGCGCATTCTCTCGCTCAAGCTCCCTCTTCTTTGAAACTTTCACCAGGGGCTGGAACGATGGCTCAGAGGTGCAGCCTCTGCCTTTCAAGCAGAAGGACCTGAGTTCAAATCCCAAAACCCGCCTTTGCCAGGAGGAAATGGCAGCAGTCTGCACATCTGGCTCTGGAAGGAGCCTCGGAAGCCTCAGAGCGAAGCAAGAAGAAGGAATCCAGGGTGATTCCCAAAGTCACCCTTGGAGGAGGAAGAGAGGGAGAATGAAATCTCTCTACTTGACACTCTTTTTAAAAATATTTTATTTATTTACTCTGTGTGTGAGAGCGAGAGAGCACTATGTGTCCCTGTGGAGGACCAAGGTGGAAAGAGGGAATTGTCCTCCATGTGCACACTGTGGCATACGCGTTCATCACACATGCACACACAATAATAATATATGAGGGAAATTTTGAAATATCTCTAATAGATTGCGTGTCTGCATCTGACACCTTCCAGACTTAAAGCCCAGATGAATGAATTCCTCCCAGCAATGCCGAGAGCATCTAAGTCAAACAATATCAACCAAGGCCCGGCAAGTGGCGTCTTCTCTCCTGTTCCTCATGGCAGCCCCCACTTTTAGTCGATTTTGAAAACATAAAACCCACATGAGCACTTCATGCCCTCCTCCCCCTGCCACACACACCCTGGGTCCAACTCAGCTCCAAACGGCTCATATGATTTCTGTGTCCACAGAATTTCTGGGATGTGGAGATTCTGCCTGTAGAAAGTAGAGACACTTTGAAATCTCCCATATTAAGAGTGTGGCTGTTGCAGTTCACCTGCATGGTTGCTGATAAATCACCATCAAATGGCTTAAGGGAACAAGGGGTTTAATTTTCTTACGATTGTCTGGTTACATTTCTCAGTGCAGTTAGCAAGAGAGCTCACACCAACACCAGAGGCCGAGGGAACTGGACACACCAAATCTACGTTAACAGCTAAGAGAGGGATGGTCCTTATTTGCCAGACCAGCAAGTCTGGCCAAGTACACACAAAGATGCCAACTTCCTTGACCAACTCTCAGTATTTTATTCATCTGTTCAGGGGCTAGTCCCACCCACCATGGGCTGGGCCTTCCCCATCAGCTAGACAATCTCCTGCTCTGGGCTTAACTCAATTACTAATTCTCTACAAATGTGCCCAGAGCCTGAACCCTCAACCATCAAGTTGACACCTGTGTCTAACAATGACAATGGCTATGACGAACACCAGGAGCTTTGGAAAATTGTGAGCAGCAAAGTATGAAAAATTTGCTCAATTTGCTTGGATTTTTTACATTCTAATGAGCTCATGTCACTTCTCCCTTATTACCCAATTTCTCCCCAACTCCTTTCCCAGTGAAATAATCTCTGCTGGTTCCCTGTCTTGTTTAAGCGTGTGACCCACTGAGTTTCATCTGGATGGACAGTTCCCTTGCAGTTCACGGCTTATGTATCCATGAGTAAACCACAAGGAAAGTAGTTCTCTCCGTTCCTGTCCAGCATCAACCTTCAATATGTGACATAAAAACTTAAGACCGGATTAGATAGCTCTTCCCCAGGGACCTGAAAGGAAACAGAAAGGAAAGCCATGAAATTGTCGGGAAGGTAAGAAGCCCTTTGTTGGAAGGAGGAGCCTGGGCAACCCCAGAAGCAAAGCAATAAGGAAGTAGAGCAATCTAGGATGATTCCTGAGCGCACACACACACACACACACATACATACACACACTCACGCACATACTCAAAAAAGTCAATTACAACAATAAAAATAAGCCGCTGCACAGGCACTACACCTTGCAGACCAGAGGAGCCCAACCGTGAGAGTCCCCTGCGCTTGGGGACGCGCTGCCTCTTACTCCCCAGCTTGGGCTTCATGTGAAGCAGTGCGTCAGTGCTGGGCCCCAACCTCACCCCAAACAGGAGAAGAAAGGTGATTTACTGATCATTCCTCAGTTTGCTGTGCATGGATGCAAGGATGCAAGGCACACATGTTTGCATGCACGCAGAGGCCTCAGACCTCTCCCCTCCTTTGTTTTTGTGCATGCATATGTATGTAAGGAGGGTGTGTACATGTATTGAATGTATGCGGGTATGCAGCTATGGTGTGTGTGTGTGTGTGTGTGTGTGTGTGTGTGTGTGTGTGTGTGTGTGTGTGTGTGTGAAGGCCTAAAGTGGACATTAGATGTTGTGATAGTTAATCTTGATGTCAACTTGACACATCTGGCATTAATTAAGATCAGTTGAGACCACCTGAAGCGATTATCTGGATCAATACATTTATAATACAAAGACCAGCTCTAGATCTCATTGGGATCTCCCAGTAGCAGACCAGATAAAAGGAGCCACAGACAGGACACTGGAAGAAGAGAGACTCTCCTGGAATCCTCCAGCCATCACCCACCAGCCTCCAGGATGTCTGCAGTGACTTAGCTGCCTCCAGTTTCAGCCACCAGCCATGTCCCCTCCACCATGAAAGACTGAGTCTCCCCTCTAGAACTGTAAGATGAATAAACTTCCTCTTCCCCCTTATATCATTTGACTTAAGGAGTTTCTCACACAGCAACAGGTAAGAGTAACCGTTACAGCCGTCTTCTTGTGTCTCTGCCCCTACTAGTAAGGCAGAGCTTCTCTAATGAACTAGAGCACGGTGGTAGGCAGTGGGCTCAGCTAACTAGCCAGCTTCCCCAGGGTAATCCCTGTCTTTGCCTCCCACCTACTGACGTGACAGACAACCACCATGATGATGCCCGACGCCCCGCTTCCCTGTGTGAGTTCTAGGGCCCCATCCCCTGCCCCACACTTTCAGGAAAAGAGCTTTATCCCCTGGCCATTTCCCCAGCCCTCACCCCCCCCTTTTTTTTGAGACAGAGTCTCTCACTGGCCTGAAGCTCCCTGTTAAGCTGGCCCAGTCCCCAGGGATTTGCTGGTCTCTACTTTGAGCACTGTGACTGTGACCGAGATCGCTCGCACCACACCCCAGCTTTTTGCACGGATCCTCACACTGGCGTGCCCACTGGGTTATTTCTTCAGCCCTCTCTCTACTTTCTAAAATTATTTCCATCTTTCTCGGTGACTCAGAGAAATAGAAGAGACCAAGCAGCTGGCTGGTCATTTCCCGGGTCTGACTCCACAGATGAGACGCTATGCAGGGAGACATTATCTAAGGGAATGGTGTGTGTATGGGGGGCGGGGGGTTGTTCTATCGGTATGCTGTGCTTCAAAAATGAGGTGTGGTTGGAGTCCTCAGACAACTTTGAAGAAGAACCACACTGGTTAGAGTTTGTTAGTGCTGGCGGACTTCAAAGCATTTCAAATAACTAATTCCACTCACTGTGTGTGGTCAATACAGGCAGCTGAAGACCGGCCCAGCCCGGTACTAGGTGGGGTGCTGCCTACTCCGTTCCTTACACTCCACTCCATGCCCTCTTTAATATGCTCAGATTTATGGGTCTGTGAAAGTCCCCGGATGGAAGATCTGCTCTCCCGTCTAAACAGCACCAGCCACAGAGAGAGAGAGAGAGAGAGAGAGAGAGAGAGAATCATGAAAGGAACCAAGTCTTTGTAACAAAACAGAAACTTGATAGGAGATGCAAGAGACTGGCGTTAATGTGCTGAACTAGAAAACTACCCACCCGGTTCCTCAATTTCTAACTGCACAAATCTGCGGGGGGGTGGGGGGAGGGGGGCAGGCAGGGAGGATGGACTCTCCCCTGGATCTAAGTGTGGGAGGAGCGATGTCTCCACTGTGAGGCCAAGGCTTGTCCCTGAGTGGGTGGGTGGCCCTGGAATGTGGCCCCTGTCTGAGAACAGAAAGACTCACACAGCATCTCATTCCCAGACTGTAAACACTCAGACTCCAGGGCCAAGCACCTTGGAACAGCCCCCCCTTCCCATGCTGCATATGATCTGAACATAAATCCGAACGTCAAAGCAGACTGCAGCTTCAAGAATGCTGGATTTATCCAGGAAGCACCCAAAGCTCCGTGAGCAGAGAGCACCCATAGAAGATGGTGTCCTGTCCCGAGTAGCAGCAATTATCTGGGGACAGGGATCCACGCAGCCCAGGCTGCCTTCAAACTCAAGGATGACCCTGAGCTTCAGATCTTTCTGTCCCCACCTCCCAAGCGCTGGGCCGAGAGCCAGCGCTGTCTCCCACACCAGGGTTATGGGGTGTTGGGGATAGAACCCAGGGCTTCGCACAAGCTAGGCAAGCTCTTGACCCCCTGAGCCCCATTCCCAGCCCCACTGTGGAAACTGTGGAAATGGATCCATGCCAACTCTAGAAAGAGTTGTTACAGCCAGAAAAAGACCGGCTCGGTGTTCTTAACCAGAGACTCGAATCCAGGCCATAGGAGCCCAACAGTGTCTACTCCAGAGGTGGGCTCAGCAATGCCCTACAACCGGCTTATTCACTAGGGAAGCAAAACACCCCTGAGAGTTTCTTTCAAGGCGTGACTCATGTGGCCCTCCTGCCTCCCACAGAGCATTAGGTCATTTGCTTGTTTTGGGGTGTTCTCTGCTCCCTCCCCCACTAGGCTCCACGGTCGGTTTAAACGTTTTTCTGAAAATTTCTGATTTGTTCAGACAACGACCAGAAGTTTAAATCTTACTGGATTAACCAGTTGGGCTGTTACCAAGACGCCCTCAAGCCACAAGCTGCTGGGAGGGAATGTCTGCCAGAAGGGACACCCGTGGGCTCAGAGTCTCATACACAGCCGTTGGCACCGTGAGCTAGAAGCTGCCCCTTCCCTCCCTTGCCTTCCCCTTTCTTCCCTCCCTCTCTTTCCTCCCCCTTCACTCCTCCCCACTCCCTCCCTCTCTTCCCTCCTCCTTCTCTGCTTTCCCCTCCCTTTCCCTGCTTCCTTCAATAATAGCAAGAACAGAAGAAATTGGTAACAGTCTAAATGGGCAACTTTTTTTCCCCCTCTTAGAACATTCCAGATAATAAAAATAACATCTCATTTTTTTACTACCTTATTATCTCAACATGAACAAACAAATTAAAAAGGAAAAAAGTAATAAAAAGAAAAAAGAAATCAGATAGCTAAAAAAGCAAGACTTTCTTTAAAAAAGAAAAGATCTCCTAGTCAACCAATGGCAGAATGTGTATAACTGACAAGCCTCTTGCTGCTATTCCATAGTTTCATATGCATTACTAATTGGTTCTTGGCATCCTTAGCCATCTTTCAAGCTGAAGGAAACCGAGACAGAAGACATCAAACAACCTGAGGACCATTACCAGCAGCGGAGCCTGCAGGGGAACGAAGTTGGTCTCGCTCCCTGTGCTTGCTGCTAGGGTCGGGATACAGGCTCTTCATCTATTCTGGCTCTAGCGTGTCCGTCAGTTTGTTGCATTTATCCCATACTTTCCAACTTGACAAACCCTCCTCCCAGATTGTTGTGAGTGTGCATGGGTGTATATGTGTGCACTTGCTGGTGTGT
The DNA here is from genome assembly GCA_023101885.1 of Typhlomys cinereus. Lineage (NCBI taxonomy): Eukaryota > Metazoa > Chordata > Mammalia > Rodentia > Platacanthomyidae > Typhlomys > Typhlomys cinereus. The sequence continues at coordinate 2,324,285 of JALPQD010000245.1, read as the reverse complement.
GTGTGCACACAGGTGTTTGTACATATATGCGCATGTGTGTGTGCATGGAGGCCTTATGTGTGCATGATTGTACATGTATATGTGCATACACACTCATGTGTTTATCACCTTGTTTGAGTATGTGTGCATGTGTGTAATCGTGTGTACTTACTTGTGTGTATATGCTTATGTGTGTATGCTTGCTTGTGCATATGTGTGCTTGCTTGTGTGGGGTTGCACACATGTAGAAGCCTGTGATAGTTAAGCCTGGGTGTCAACTTGACACACCCGATATTAACTAAGCTGGAAAGGATCAACTGAGACTACTTGAAAGGATTATACCCGCCCCAGATCCTACCAGAACTTCAAAGCTCTCAAAGGATTCTCCCAATACTGCATCATATAAACTTTTTTTATTATTATTTATTCAATTGTGCGTGTGTGCATATGTATGTGCGCGTGCGCGCGTGTGTGTCTGTGTGTGTGTGTGTGTGTGTAGAACCACGGACGAATTCGGGAACCACCATGGACCGCCTCCACCTCCTTCTTGTTTACTCTGCCCTGGGATTCACAGGCTCCGCCCTACCAGGACCAGAAGCGCAGGCCGCCCCCGCTTCCGCCTGGCATCTATACGTGGGATCTGGGATCCGAACTCAGGACCTTCTGCCTGCAAGGCAGAGGCTTAATCCCTGAGCCACCTCTCCAGCCCGCAATACTGCATCATATAAAAAGGAGCCACCAAGGAGAACGGATGCCTTCTTACAGCTGTGCTAGGAATCGCTCTTCCTTCCGGTCGCCTGATTTCTTCGACCTTCTAGCCTTCCACTAGACTAAGACTCTAGGAGTTCTCCAGCCTTCAGCCATCACCCACTTGACTACCGAACTGAGCAGCTAGTTATTGGCAGCCTTCGCTGGACTGCCTTGGCCATATCTGTAAGCCAACTCAATAAATTTCTTATATATATTTTATATATATATATATATTCATTCTGTGAATTCCGTGACTCTAGAGAACCCTAACTGATACAAAGCCCAAGGCAATATCAGGAATCTTCCTCCTCCTCTCTTCCACCTTATTCTTTCTGAGACAGGGTCTCTAATCAAACACAGAGCTCATCGATAGGGCTAGTCTGGCAAGCCGGCTGGCTCTGGGGATTCCAAGTCTCTGCCTTCCAGTCTTGGGATCACAGGTGGGCTGTCAAATGACATTTATGTGGGATTTGGGGATCTCAACTCTGGCTCTCCTTAGCTAGCAAGCCGTCTCCCCAGCTCAGTGATGGAATTTCAAGAAGTGGACCTGGGGAGAAGTCTTTGGGTCCCCAGGGAAAGAGAGCTGCTGGCTCATCCCCTCCCTCTCTCTTGTTTCCTGGCCACAGGTGGGCAGTTTTGTTCTACAGCACAGACCTTGTTTTGTGTGCTGCCTGTCAACAGAGGTCTAAGCTCTGCAAGGGCCAGTCAGTCACTTCCAAGACTGTGAACCAAAGCAAACCTTTCTTCTGAGCCGATCTCTTGGGCACCAGTCACACAGCACCACAAAGCTGACCCACACACCACTTGCCTGTTTTCTTCCTCTGTGGGACTGAGACTTGAACCCAGGGTTTCATGCACGCCAGGCTCCAGCCTAGCCCAGAACTCAGTGCCTTGCTCTGTGGACTGGTTCTCAGCGAGGCAGTTACACTCACTGGGGACACATGGCAATGTCCTGAGACATTTCAGTCTTCATGAAGGAGGAGCAAGGACAAGGTGCTGCTGCCATCCAGTGAGCGGAAGCCGGGGAGGCCACAAGGCACCCTGCGCTGCGCAGGATGGTGATCCCCTCATGCCACTCAGAGCCCAGACCACCACATTGCAGGGTGAAAGTCTGTGCCATAGGAAGCCTGTCAGAGTCACGTGACCCTGTGGTGCTGCCCCTCCCCGACCCCTACACCAAGGATGGGCACAGGTCCCTACCAGTTACCCTTTCCCGTTGCCGTGAGACACACTCAAAGGCAAGCTTAAGGGAGAAAGGGAGATTCCTCGGATTACAGTTCCAGAGGGAGATACAGTTCTTCATGGCAGGAAAGGCGTGGCTGGCTGGCAGGAGCTGGAGGAGGCCCAAGTCACATCCTCAAGGGGGCTCCAAGCTGCAAACCTGCCAAGGGCAAGAGCAACTTCTCCCTAAGGTAGGGCGGGTCTAATTCACCTGGAGGTCCACCCCCTGTGACTGCCTTCCTCCAGCAAGACTCCACCTCTTAAAAGTGCCATGACCTCCCCAAACAACTAAAGATTCAAACACAGAGCCTGTGGGGGGACACTCACACGTCACACTGTGACAGGTCCAAACCTGGCCAGCAAGGATCCCCTCCCTAGGGCTTTCTTTACTTTTTTAATTCTCTAACATTTCCCTCGGGGGGAGGTTATAGAAATTACTTTTTATTTACATTTATCTATTTTTTTATTGAGAAGAGAAGAGAGAGAGAGAGAGAGAGAGAGAGAGAGAATGCCTGCCATGGTGCATGGACAGCTTTCAGAAGTCAGTTCTCTCCTTCCATCATGTGGGCTTCCAGGGATTGAACTCAGGTCTCCAGGTTTGTAAGCAGACACCTCACCAGCTGAGCTATCTCACTGACCCCTCCCAAAGACTTTGCTAGAGATATTTGGGGAAGTTTTCTTTATTTCTCTAAGATCAAAAACCTTAGGACTAACATGCATTTTATTCTTGCCAGATTAAGAAAGAAAATGGGAGTGATCAAGGCGGAGGGAGGGAAAGAGAGAGAGAGAGGAAGAGAGAAAGAGAAAAGAAGAAAAAGGAGGAAGAAGAGGAAGGAGGGAGGGAGAGAAAGAGGAGAGAAAAAGGAAGAGGAGAGATATCTAAAGACTCTGCTATGATTACATCATTTCTGATTGACATAATACTTGTACGTATTTATGAGCCACAATGTGACATTTCCATCCAGATCTGAAAACTCTGAATTAGGCCCCAGTTCCTAGATTTCTAAGATACGGGGGCCTGTAAATTCCATCTTCTCAGAAGGACTTGTTTTATGAGTTTCTTGTAAACCAGCTTGAGCTGATCTTCTGGAGTGTTTCAAGCAAGAGTCTTGGCTAGTTCAGAAGCTGGGGGCGACGTTATTGTTATAAGATTGCTTTATAGTTTAACCACTGTCTTAAAACATATCACTTGTCAGTTTCGTGCTGACAGTCGCTATTAATAGCAAATCACACAGGGATGCACATGCATTAACAAGACCGGCTCCCGGAGCAAGAGGACGCTCACGGGGGATCATGGTGCCACCTGCAAGCAGTGAGCATCGCAGCAAACACAGACCGCACGAGAGAGTTTCATTCACCCAACTTAGCCGCTTGCCTTTGTGTTCATAAAACAGTGATGGACACAGACTGGCGGGTCCTAGTGTTACTCCATTACGTGCCATTACATAAGGGGTGACATAGGTCGAGGTGACAGAGTAGAGATAGATACCCAAGAAAGGGCTCCAAGTGTGGCTTCCCAGAGAGAGAGGGAAACCGAGTTCTCCTGGATCTACAAGTGTCCAGCAAGGACGTAAGTTCAAAGATGTGAGAGTCAGGGAAGGAACAGAGTAAGAAGGCAGTGCAAAGAGGAACCTTCCAGAATATGTGGACCTCTGTTTTCATCAGGAAGTATGGAAGATGAGCCATCCAAATGGTAATCCAAGATGGAATGTGGTCCCAGATCATAACAACACATATACATACCATAGAGACCACACAGACCGTAGAGATCACACAGACCACATGGACCATAAAGACCACACAGACCATAGAGACCACACAGACTATAGAGAGCACATGGACCATAGAGAGGACAGGGATCATAGAGATTATTATATAGACTATAGAGACCACACAGTCCATAGAGACCACGTGGATCATAGGGACCATAGATATTATTATATAGATAATAGAGACCACATGGACTATAGAGATTACACAGACCATAGAGACCACGGAGACCATAGAAACCATATGGACCATAGAAATCACAGGAATCATAGATATCACACAGACCATAGACACATAGACCATAAAGACCACATAAACCATACAGACCACATGGATCACATGGACCATAGAGATGACACAGACCATAGAGACCACATAGACCACAGAGATTAAAGGAATCATAGCTTTCACACAGACACAGAGACCAAGGACACCCTACAGAAAGGCCTGGAGAGGCGCAAGCAAAGCTCTGACAGTGGGTGCCGTCTGTAAAGCTTTCAAGTCTATACTCAAAAACATGAGCCATCTACTGAGGAGACAGCCCATCCTCTGAGCTCCAGGATCTGAGTTTGATCACCAGCTTTTATAAAGCGCGGTGGGGCGGGGCCAGTAATCCCCACCATGACAAGGCTGGGAAGACAGAGACCTGCGAAGCCCTGGGCTCACCGGCCTGACCGACATAACCAAATTGCTGAGCTCCGGTCCCTATGAGAGACCCCATCTTGAAAACAAGATTAACGACTCCCAAGGAACACCAAAGATGACCTCTGGCATATGCACATGTGCACGCACGCTCACAGAAATGCACGCACAATGTGCGTGGTCAATCGCACAGCTGGCCAGGAGAGATAACTAGTCAAACCATCTGTTTCCAAACAGCTCATAGACAAGGTCTGCAATGTCCCCGACATAGAAAAGAACAACGCTTGAGGCAACAACTAGGTTAATAACCCCGGTCTAATTTGTATTACAAGGCCACACAGCACCTGTAGCTGCATGTGGTTTTTCTTAGGCAAGTAAAAAACATTTTATATACTAACAGTAGATTGCCTAGTGACTATTTTTTATTTTTTTAAATGTCATCCTTATTTACACGATTAAGGTTCTTCCTTCCCCTCGGGACCGGGGTGGAGCTCAGTAGTAAAGTATTTGCCTGCTGTGTATAAATTCCTAGGTGCAATCCCAGGACTGGAAAGAAGAAAGAAAACAAAGGAAAGAGAACTTTAATATCTGTAGAGTGTGTGTATGATTGGAGTAGAACTTCCTTAAGCATGAGCCCCTGGAGAAACAGCCTGTCTCTTCAAGGTTGTGACATCCTAGAAAACATTGCCACACATATACAGAGCCCTAGGTCTAGCTCACGGCCTTAGAGAGCAGCAGATGAGACCCAAGCCTGAGTGTTTCACATGACCAACTAGATTCTGGATCCGTTTTAGGAGCAGAGAAACAAGGCCCAGGAAAGGCCCGGATGTGGAGCCGGTGGTCAGAAATGCAGCTGATTTTAAATTGTGTGTGTGTGTGTGTGTGTGTGTGTGTGAGTGTGTGGGTGTGGGTGTGTGTTTGCGCGCGCGCAAGTATGCAGAAACCAGAGGAGAACATCAGGGGTTCTGATCTATCCCTCTCTGCCTTACTCCTTTGAGACGGGACATCTCACTAAGGCTAAACTTGTGGCCAGCAAGCACCAATCATGAGTTCCAAACACATGCTTGGCCACGCCTGGTTTTTACATGGGGCCGGAATCTGAATTCAGACCCTCATCCTTCTCCACCAAGAATTCTGCCTGCAGAGCCCTCTGTCTCTCCAGCCCCAACTGCACTTTCTTTCTACCTCCACCTGTGTTGCTGCCCCTGAAGCTTGGGAGCCCTAGAGGCAGGGGACCTGTCTGTCTTGGTGCACTGTGTGAACTTGGACATGTCAGGAAGCCTATGAATCTGCCCTCCCCCCTCACACACACACCCCAACATTCATGTGTCCTGCCCCTAGAACTACAGGGCAGGAGGTATACAAAAAAATCCCTAGTGTGCAGAACGCTCCTAAATGTCATCTACTGTTATTCTCTATTGAGAAGAAAAAAAAAAAAAGAAATACATCAAATAGAACTTCGGCGAGGGGTTCATTACAACTAAAGCATTGAGACTAGTGAATGGTTCAGCAGGTCCGGCGTCTGCACACAAACCTGGAGACCTGAGTTCAATTCCCAGAAGCCCAGATGGTGGAAGGCGAGAAATGACTTTGGAAAGTTGTCTATCCAACAAGGCATGTATAGTGCATATTCTCTCTCTCTCTCCTCCTTCCTCCCTTTCAAATAAATAAATACAATATTCTTAAGAAGAACCAGAAGTGTCCAAAGCCAAGAGTTCCAGGAGCTGGGCGGATGTTTTTAAACAGGACCAATATTCGGCAAATCCAGGCAGAAGGATCACACTGGTGATAGGAATACAGGACGCTTCCACTCGGATTACTTAATGGCCGCTTCCCCCCAGCCCACCAACGCTTCTTGGGCCACCCAGGCTGCCTTGGCCTCTCAGAGAAGCATCTGGAAACCCTTCAGGATCCAGCAGCTTCAGGGTTAACCTGGCTCTACAGCCTGCTGGCTTCTGGTGGCTGGGAGCCCAGCCCCGCCCAGCCCCGCTACTTGGAAACCACCCCTTCTACTTATTGGCATGACTTCATTTATTCATTTTATGGTCTAAATCTGGAAGCAACCTGAATGCTTCCGAGTGGGAGACTAGTCAGATAGATTATGACATGTCCCTCCCATTGTGTAGCATGCAGTCTTGCAAAAAAAAAAAAAAAAAAAAAAAAAAGTCCACGCTGAGATGGAAGCATCATAAGCAGAGAGGGCACATTGTCTGATATTGTTTAGCAACCCAGACAAGTCACCACGCAGACTGTGTGATCCCATTTGTGGGCAAATCAATCGAGCAGACAGTTACGGATGGATATGTCTACACAAAACATGAGTGTACAGCCTTGGACTTATATTGCGTACCATTGTTCAGAAAGACTAAACATTAGCAAAGCAGATATACAAAGAACAGAAACTAGACGCCTTTTCTGTCTGGACCGGAAGCTGTGACTACCGTGATTCCTAAGACAGGGAGCTGGAATGAGAGGAAGGAGTGCTCAGGAGCTCCTGTCTGAGCCTTAGACTCTGTCAGGCGTAAAACATCTGGCCAGAACAGGGCAGGCCCTCCTTCTGCAGAAGCCTTTCACCTTAGCAAGCTTTACAGACCCTGTCTTAAAAAGAAGGAGGTAGGGCTGGAGAGATGGCTCAGGGGTTAAGACTCTGCCTCTCAAACAGAAGGTCCTGAGTTCTAGCCGTGGTGGATGGAGCCTAGGAAAAAGTGGTAGAAGCAAACAATCCAGAAAAATTCCTGAAGTCACCCTTGGACCGCCACAGGAATACACAGTGTGTACGAGGACAGACAAGACCACTCCCCCACAATATTACTGTAAGGATTAAGGGACATCAGAGAGTGTCGTAAGAATTAAGCAGAGGAAGAAGTAACCAGTGACCTCCATCCCATGATGCCCTGCTCAGCTTGGCTCCCTCGGGGCATGTTGCATGTTCCATTGCCACCCTGTCTGCTCAGTAGTGGGTCTTCTCACTGACCCTCCTTCTCCGTGGGGTCTAAGCCTTGGCATCTTCTGTTCCCTCCTCCAGGAATGCTTTGCGGAATTCCTCATCACATTGTACATCCTGTGCCAACACTGACGCCTGAGAGACCAGGCACCTCTGCCAACAGCTTGCAGAAAGGTAGACCCCCACGGGATGTCTGCGTGGAAGGCAGGAGACGTTGTAACCTGCCTTGTGCTGGGGGGGGAGCGGGCCTTGGATCTTGCTACTCAGGAGGCGGAGGCAGAGCAATGAGGCATTTGAAGCCCGCCGGGCCCCGTCCTGAAACAGTCTCAAAACAATACGAAGATCAAAAGAACTGGGCTCATGGGTTAAACGTCTGTCTCCCAAGCAAAAGGACCTGAGTTCAGATTCCAGATCCCACAGGAAAATGCCAAGGGAGGGGGGGTCCAGGGGAATGGTGGAGGTCTGCAATTCTAGCCCTGGAAGGTAGAGCCTGGGAAATCCCAGAGCAAAGCAATCCAGGATGATTCCCAAAGTCACCCTTGGGCCTCCACACGGTGCCTTCTGACACACACAGACACAAAGTAACTGGCTCACACACAGCCATGAGACCAAAAATGCTTGCGACAGCCAGCGCATTTCGTATCCAGACACCAAGCCCTGACACGGAAAGTTCCCTCTAGTCTGCAGTTTTGCATTCTATTGAAGTCTTCACCTGATGGGTCGAGGCCCACCCACACTGTGGAGGCCTGTCTGCTTTACGCAGGCTGTGGAGTCAAATGTTAGCCTGCAAATGCATACACAGAATGACAGTGGCCACCAAGGAACCTATACCTTTAGAACAGAGGAAAGAGGGGGTCCCAGGACATGCACCCCTCGCCCCACAGTCTGGTGACCACGACCAGCTGAGGCTCAGAGGGCCGAGCCACCGTATGCTGTAAGAACACACAATGTAGTGACGTAGGTCAGCCTGGCGCTCAGGAGGCTGAGGCGGGAAGATGGCGAGCTTAAGATCAGCCAGGGCTGTAGAGAAAGAGGCCTCTCAAAACAAAAGCAACCACCCAAGCCACGGATCCGAGGCCCAGGTCTCCACATGCCAAGTCCAAGTCCCAGCCTCCGCGTGAGGCACCTCCCACCCCTTCTCTCTGACCGGCGCCTCATCCCGTCCCAACCTCTTCATTCAGTTCTGTCATAGAGTAATGGCGTAGCTTGGCTTCCATCCCCAGCACTACACAAAACTGGGCACGGTGGTGTGTACCTGCAGTCCTGACAGCCCCCCAACCCCAAGGTGGAGGTGGGAGGATCAGTAGTCCAAGGTCATCCTTGGCTACACAGACAACTCCAGTTCAGGCTAGACTACCCTGTCAGATAGCAGGTAGATAGATAGATAGATGACAGATAGATAGATAGATACATACATACATACATACATACATACATAGCTTGATAGATTCATATATTAGATACATACAAACATATATAGATTAAATAGGTAGATACATACATACATAGATTCATAGATACATACACAGATACATAGATTAGATAGACACAACCATACATACATAGATACATAGATTAGATAGGTAGATACATACATACATAGATTCATAAATACACAGATTCATAGATATATAGATTAGATACATACATAAATATATAAGTAGATAGATGCATAAATACAGAGATGATAGATAAGAATATATCAAAGAACACACGAATCTTGGCAATATTAGAATATTGAAAGTCCCAAAGAATAGCCAGGCCCCAAAGAGAACATTCTGTGCATTACCTTCTAGAACTAACACAAGGGAACTACCTCCACAGCGCTCAGACCTGTGAGGCAAGTGGGCTGTCTCTAGGAGGGAGCCTGGGAGAATCCACAGCAGTGCTGGAAGGTTCTGTCTGTTGGGACAATGATAAAGAGGATTTAGGCCTTTGTGGAAACTTACAAAACCAGGCCTATAGTCTTTGTAATGTTGCCAGGTACAGATTGGACTTCAAATAATTGTAATAGTGACATAACAGTTGGGTTCCCAAGCCTTGCTAGGAAATTTTGAAGGACCCAGAAACTTTGCTGTGAACATGAGGTGAGTCACAGGGGCCTGGGAGCCTCCACCACCCCACCTTACCGCTTGACAGAACTCACCCCCCACTTTCCGACACAGACGGCAGGAAAGAGAACAGAGGTCCGAAGGGAACGCTCCCCCCCATGCAGGAAGCTGTGAGTCAGGGTTTCAGCATGTAGGTCCACAGAAGCCAGTAGTTTCCTGGCTAAAAATCACTCGCAACACATCTGCTGTGCGCAGAGGGATGGAGAAGTGCTCAGGGGTCACATGGAGAAGAATCCAGGTCCTAGTGTTACGGGGTCCCCTCTAGAGTCTGTGTGTCCAGGTCTTGTGTTCGGGAGTCGAAGACTGAAGCCAGATCACACGTAGAGGGTTAAGGCAGAGTTTATTAGAGGAGAGAAAGAACAGAACTCACAGATGTGAATCTGTGAGGGGCAAGAGAACCCTGAAGAACTTTGGACTCCAGACATGGAATCCACAAGGGGCAAGGAGCTGGAAAAGAACTCAGGGATTCCAGATGTGGAGTGCCACGAGGGACAGACACCAAAGATGGCTGCCAGGGTCAGTAGTATTTATAGTCTTAGGCAAGCAGGCCTGGGAAAAGTGGCTTGTCCTCATTGGTTAACTCCTGTTAAAGAAAGAGAGGAAGAAAGAAGGGGCAGAAGTGAGAGATAGAACATGAACCTAGGCTTTGTCCTCAGACTGAAGTTTATTCCTGACACCCTGGGAGCAGGGTTCAGAAGGAAATGGCTGCTCACTTGCAGCCAGGACGCAAGCTTTAAAGTTGGAGTAGGGAGAAGGGCTTTGGGGTTTGACCAGTTATCAGATGAACAGATTACCGGTGGGGAGGGGGGGGTCTCAGGTTTTTAGGGGGAGATCTGGTTTTAGGGTGGGATTTCTAGCTGAGATGTGTCATGTGGGGAGTCTCTGGTTTTGAGGTCTGGTTCCAGATCTTTCAGCTCTGGTTTCTGCAAACCTGGTTGGAGCTTTTGGTCCTCTACATCTCATTGATGTGTTCATATTGGGGCCCAACCAGTTGATATAGAAGCTGACCTCTTAGCAGGGCTTATCTATCAAGGAGAACCCATCTCCATATCCTTTCATGAATGGAGGGTTGGGGGAAGTTGGCCATGAGTGTGTTCCTTCAGGGTCATTCCAGGCCCTGGTAATGACCTTCCAAGACCCTCAGAGACCAGTACCAGCATGGCTGCTCTTAAACTGCCTAACTAGGATAGAAACTTCCAGCAAGCCCTCAGTGGGTGGGCAACGGGGACTTGTGGAACCTGGGGCTGCTGCTTTGGGGTTCTGTAACTATACCAAAGCACATATGATGGTATATAATTACACATAACAGATCATATACATTATAAATATATAATAAACTATATATAATCTATCGTCCTAGTTCATAAAAATGTATTCTTCTAAGAACAACTTAGCCTGAGTTTCGCCCAAAAGCCAACATAGAAGCAGGGAAGGGAGTTTAATGATTAAAGTTTGCACACACTAAGCCATCTGCTCTTGCTTATCCCACGCACTCCAACCTGGGATGAATTTTACCAAGGAGAAAATTATAATTCCAGCTTTCTCAATCTGGTCCTTGGCTCGTAATTTCAAAGTTTAGCAAAAAGAGGATTTTGGGGGGGCGGGTAGAAGGTGCTGGCAAGGGGCTTCAGCTTATAAAAGAGATATAAGTCGTGCAAATCTAATGTTCTGAGTTCAAGCACCAATACAGGTGAAGGACAGAGAGAACTGACTCCACACAATTGTCTTCTTGCCTCTGCCCATGCGCAGCGAGGAGCATGCATATGCATGTCCCCGCACGTAACAATAACGGTTATACATAAATTTATACCTTGTTTCTCCTGCTTCTTTGCCCACAGTAAACTCTGAAATGAGTTGGGGAGATGGCTCAGGGGTTAGGACTCTGCCTCACAAGCAAAAGGATCTGAGTTCGGATCCAAAATCCTACATAAATAAAATCCCAGATCCCACATTAAAAAAAAGCAGGGAGGAAATGGTGGTGACCGGCACTTCCTGCTCTGGAAGGCGGAGCCTGGGAAGCCCCAGAGCAAAGCAGTAAGGACATAGAACAATCTAGGATGATTCCTGATGTTACTACCCTTGGGACTCCACAGGCACACACAGTGCCTTCTGTCCACACACTAGATAGAAAGACACACAGAGAGAGAGAGAGAGAGAGAGAGACCTTTAAAATGTAAGCTTAAAATTAAAGGCTCTTTTTATTTGTTTCTTTCCTCCTGTGTCAGTTGGATATGTGTGAACTTGATATTTGAAGGCTGAGTTCTGAGTACGTCTGTGAAGTCAGTAATCAAGGCAAGGCCGGAGCAAGCCTGCAGGAGAGTGTCCGATGGGGGCACCACGCCCTGGGCAGGGGGGTAAGCTGGAGGGAGCGGCCTCAGCGCCTCGGCATCTTCAGCAGACTTTGGCCATCTTGCTGTGTGTCCTCTCTCAGCCAGCCCTGTGGATGTGGAGTGGCCAGTTCCCTCAGTTCCTGGTGTTGGTCTGAGTCTCCCGCCGAGCTGGACCCAGAGCGGCAACCAGATCTTTGTGAACCAGAATAAAGCTCCCTTGTTCCCCTAAACTGTCTGGTTGTGGATTTACCAGTAATGAACAGATAAACGGCAGCACCTACCCTCCTTCTGTCCTCCCTCCCTTCCTTCCTTCTTCTCCTTCCCTCCTTTTCTTGCCTCCTTCCCTACTTCTTCCCTCCCTCCTTCCTTCTTTTCCTTCCCCTACCTTCCTTTTTTCCTTCTTTTCTTTCTTCCTTCTCTTCCTCCTTTCCATCTTCCGTTTCTGTCTTTCCTTCTTCCTTTCTCCCCCTCTTTCTCTGTCGCTTTCCTTATTCCCTTCTTCCTCTTAGAGCTCACTACGCAGCTCAAAATGGCCTTCAGCTTCTGATCCTCCTGTCTCTGCCCCAAGCACTCATGATACCACATGAGTCGTCCCTGTTCTGAGTCCGGACCCCGGATCTGGGCTCACGATGCGCCCGACTCTCGCACGGAGCCCCATCCTCAGCGCACCCCCAGATCCTCAGCGCACCCCCAGATCCAGCACTTCACTGCCCTGTGGAAAACTAACAGTGAGGCAGAATCAGTCTTTCTTCTGTTCAAATGTCCCTTCGTGGTCGCCAAATGATGCAGGTCCCTGTTCTGGCCCCAGCTGTTACAGGATTACAGGAACAACGGTCCCAATGTTTCAGGGTTCTTGTACTCCGGGGTCGAAGACTGAAACCAGAACATGAGTAGAGGATTAAGGCAGAGGCTTAGAGGAGAGAAGGCTGGAACTCATGGACTTCAGATGTGGCGTGCCATGAGGGGCAAGGGCGCCCCAGAGAACTCATGGACTCCAGGCATGAACCCATGAGCAGCAGAGAATGAGAAACAGACTCAAGGCACTAGAGTGCCACGATGTGCTAGGGCGCCAGATATGGCTCCCAGATATGGCCAGGCGTATTTATACACCTAGACAAGCCCAGGGAACTGGCTTTTTCTCATTGGTTAACTCTCACTGGGGCCCAACCCAGTTGCTCTTGGGTCCATGTGGGTTAGAGGTCAAGTTGTTTGTTGGATATGGAGGATTCACAGGGAAGTTGGCTGGCCACCTTATCTCTGGGAGGATTGGAGTCAGTTCCTCAGCAGGAGTGTTCCTTCAGGGTGATCCCAGCCGTGGGGGATGACCTTCAGGAATTCCAAAGACCTTAAAGACCTTAGAGACCCATCCCAGCCTGGCTGCTCTAATCCTGCCTTAACAGGTTCTCGGTCCTGCAAACCTCCAGACTTTGAGGCCTCCCATGTCCTGACATTGCAACCTTGACCTCGCCGTTATCTTCCTTGTCTCCATTCCCAACAGTAACTAAAGCCCACCGATTGCCCACCCAGAGGAAGCAGATGTCCTTCGTTCCAAGCCTGTCACTGGTTCATCTGGGCGGGGCCTTGCTTTGCTTGGCTGTGGCTGTTCAGGGGCTGTGAATGACCAGCTCCTGAAATCTGGAGTTGGGTTCAGATCCTTCTTTCTTCTCTGTACTCTTGTCTACCTTGGGCACCGGCTGTCCTGTCTACCACCTTTGGCACAGACTGCTGAAGAAACCAAAAAAAAAAGCAAGTGTTCTTTTTATAGCAAATCCAGCAGCTGAGACCACAGCACCTGGGGGCACATGCGGGCATCATGGGAACCAGCTTCAGACGGAAGCTCTAACCACAGCCTGGGTGAACGCCAGGTTACCACGCAAAGCCCAAACCCTGGCAACCACAAGATGGGGTGATGGTGAACGCGTCGCCTGCAAGCCTGGGAGTACTCATTTTAGACATTGGCGTGGTCGGGAGAGCCAGATGATGCAGGCCACAGGGAACACCCGATCCCCGGGTGTTTACACAAGGAGAGAGTGTAAATGAGACTGACAAATAGGAGTTCCGGAAGAATTATCTGTGAGGCGGAAAGATGAGGAAATGTTTTCTTTCAAAAGCAAAAACAAAAACAAAATGGCAGTGTGTTTACATGAACATGTCTGATTTCCCAAGTGTGCTAAACAAACATGTAGTTTCACAAGGAAGTCCGGCTTGGAGAGAGAGAGATTGAGAAGGAGAGAGAGAGAGAGAGAGAGAGAGAGAGAGAGATCTATCCTAAATGTGCCAATGTATCTTTCCTAACCGTGTGATCCACTGTGAAAGGCATTGCTTAGTAATTAATAAGAGACCATGGGCTGGAGAGATAGTTCAGGGTTTAAAACTCTGCCTCGAAAGCAGAAGGTCCTGAGTTCTGATCCCAAGTCCCAAGTAAAAATGCTAGGTGAAAACAGCAGTGGCTGTACTTCCGGCCCTGGTGGGCAGAGCTGGGAAATACCAGAGTGAAGCAAAAATGAGATAGAAGCAATCCAGGATGATTCTGGAAGTCACTCTAGAGCCTCCACAGGGATACACAGTGCACACACACACACACACACACACACACACACACACCACACATGCATATTAAAAAACAGAGAGAAAGCAGTGTGAGCCAGCAAGGCAGCTCAGTGGGTAGGTAAGGCACATGCTTGCAAACCCGGTGACCTGGGTTCTATCCCTGAAAGCCCACATAAAGTGTCCTCTGACCTCCACCCATGACCATGGCACACACGTGTGCACCTTCTCTCTCTCAGTGAGCAAGATATATATATATATGAGCACCAGATTGACCCGCAGGTATCCTTTCACCAGGAGCCATCCGCTCCCTCCCAAAGACGTCTGGCAACGCGCAGGGATGCTCGGGTCGTCACCCAGCAAATAGGAAAGTGGGGAGATACAAGCCACGCCCAGCGGAAGGTCAGAGGTGCTGCTACAGGGTGGACAGAGCTCAGGGCAGCTCCCTGGGACAAGCGCCGGCTGCCCAGCATGTGTCTATCCAGTGTAGACCCTGCACTGTGTAACCACGGCGGCATCTGTAGCAGCGTGAGCTGGGGGTCTGCAGCAACTACGGTTGAGTCACTGCGACCCAACACCCAAGGGAAACAAGCAAGGACAGGTCAGAGGTTTGTCTTGGCTCATAGCTAGAGAGGGATCCTTTCTACCATGGCGGGGACGATGGGAGGGGAGGAGGTGAGAGGGAGAAGGACCTGCTGTGTCCACGGTGGCTCTCCAAAGGGGGACAGACCGGAGCTGGACCAGAAGCAGCCGCCCCTGTGAACCTTCAAAGGCCCACCTTCAAAACCCAATTCCACCAGCCAGGTCTCACCTGCTGAAAGCTCAGCAGCC
Source organism: Typhlomys cinereus (assembly GCA_023101885.1). Lineage (NCBI taxonomy): Eukaryota > Metazoa > Chordata > Mammalia > Rodentia > Platacanthomyidae > Typhlomys > Typhlomys cinereus. The sequence goes on along the minus strand of JALPQD010000245.1, from coordinate 2,309,160 downwards.
TTCGAAATAAGCCCACCAACCAGGGACCAAGCGTTTGAAATGCAAACCTGTAAGAGAGACTCCAGACTTAAACTGAATCATCCCACAACTTTCACAAGTATCCTATGATTGTGTCTAAGACTAAAATAAAGACATTTTAGAAAGCCTGTGTCTATAGTTTACTTCCTAGGCTTAATCCCCAGTACTGGGGGGGAGACAATTTAGGGGCTCACAAAATGCCTTGGCAGGTAAAGATGCTTGCGGCACAACCCTGATGACCCGAGTTTGATCCCCAGGACTCACCATCATTTCTCCATTCAGTAGATCACCAGATTTTCAGGGTGAAAGATGAAGCAAGGAGACAAACACGCACCCCTGGGGGAGGAGGATGGACACAGGGGAGGTTGACCGCTTTCAGAGTTCAACAGAACATCTCCACATAACGGCTGAGAGAAGGACGATCCTTACTTGCCAGACCAGCATGTCTGACCAAATGCACACAAGGATGCTGACTCCCTCAACCAGCTCTCTGTATTTTATTCCAAGGTCTAGTCCCACCCACCATGGGTTGAATCTTTCCCATCAGCTAGACAATCTCCTGCAGGTTTGCTCTCGGCTTAACGCAACCACTAATTCTCTACAAATGTGCCCAGAGCTCAAACCCTCAACTGTCAAGTTGACACCTGTGTCTAACTATGACCCTTGTTAACTTGGTATAAAAATAAAACACTTTCAGTACTTGTCCCCACAGGTGTTTGTCTTTTAATATAAATATATTTTTAATTCTAAAAGTCCAAAATTAAAGTTTTTGTAATCCAGTTTTAAAATGCCGATCATTAAAAAGTTCAGTCATTACAACCTTGTGACTGAAAGTCTCTTTTTAAAAAATGCTGCAACTCCTTTAACCATAAGCGTCTATCAAATCAAAATAAGTTAAATACTTCAGCACAGATAAAACATCAAAATGGAAATGAGAAAAACCTCAACTTGAGACCAAAGTCCAGCAAATCCAATACCACATCCTGTAGCTCGGTGTCCCTCTTCTGCTGCTCATCACGTACCTTGGGCGTGGACAGGGCAGACGGTAGAACAGCTGCCGCTGCTGAGGACGGGAGCGTCATTGAGTGAGGACCTCCTGCTTTGCACTAGGACGGGCGGAAGACATGAAAATCACCACGTGGAGATTCTGTGGTTTGAAAACCCAAGTGGAAGCCGTTTCTTGCCCTTCAGAAGTTTTCGCTCCCTCGAAAGAAGCTTTTCTGGGGTCCGCTCATGGCAGTTAGTACAGCTGAGGTTTGAGTGGACCGAGCTACGCTTCAGCCTTGTCATTTACACGGTTCTGCATCCAGCACAAATTGGGCCCAAATGATCCACAAGTCTCTTACATTATCCAAGTGGCCCATTAAACTCTGCAGAATGGTCTATGGAATCCAGACTCAAGAGCTTCAAGCATTTCAAAGTTTCTTCAACAAAACCACGCACAGCCCACAAAATCCACATAGACAAATTTATCAGCAACACCCCACTTCGCTGGTACCAAATTCTGTTGCAGTTCACCTGCATGCTGCTGATAAAATCACCATCAAACAGCTTAAGGGAACAAGGGGTTTTTATTTTTGGTTTCAGTTACAGTTCCTTGTCCAGCTTGGCAGAGAGCTCACACCAACAGCAGGGATCAGGGGACCTGGCCACACCATCTCCACATAACAGCTGAGAGAGGGACGATCCTTACTTGCCAGACCAGCATGTCTGGCCAAGTACACAGAAGGATACAAACTTCCCCAAGCAACTCTCTGTATTTCATTCCAGGGCCTAATCCCACCCACCATGTGCTGGGCCTTCCCCATCCACTAGACAATCTCCTGCAGGTTCACTCTGGGCTTAACCCAACCACTAATTCTATACAAATGTGCCCAGAGCTCGAACCCTCAACCATCAAGTTGACACCTGTATCTGACCATGACAAATAGGCTCTCTGTGAGGCATCAGTCACTGCATCCACAGGGCAGGGCTTCGCCAAGGTAGACGTTCCAGCAGCTCATGTCACTGCTCCATTAGGCTCAGTGGCTGCTCCAAGCTGCAAAACCAGGAAACAGCTCTGAGACACATTTGTCACTCATATCCTCAATATGGGCTGCAGAGATGGCTCAGGAGTTCAAACTCTGCCTTGCAAGCAAAGATCCTGAGTTTGGATCTCAGGTCCCACATAAAAATGCCAACTGAAAATGACGGTGGCCTGCACTTCCAACCCTCGTGGGTGGAGCCTCGGAAATCCAGAGCAAAGCAAAAAGGAGGTAGAAGCAATCAGGGATGATTCCCAAAGTCACCCTTGGTCCTCCACAGGGACATACAGTGCCCTCTGGTATACACGCATGCGTGCGTGTGCACACACACACACACACACACACACATGCAAACTTTTTTTTAAAAAAAGATCCCCTTAACACATGAAGAGAATTTACAGATGTAAAATCCCTGGCAGAAAAAGTCACACCATTTTTGCTGATACCATAATTTAAAGAACTGTAAACCGTAACAACCAACAGGTTATTGTGAAAATAATTAAAATTCTACTTTAGTAAAATAGGTTTCTCATTGTGTGGAAAAGAAGCCAAATTTATTATTCTATGTTTTGAGTTTTTAAAATTATAATCGTGCTATCATATGAAAAACAGCAAATATTTATTTTAAAAAATTTTAAGTTAAAATAAAAATAAAAAGCAACCCATGAAAAGGAAATAGAAGAGGCTGATCAGGGCCTGAGGAGATGGCTCAGTGGTTAGAGCGATTGCCACACAAGCAAAAGACCGAATTCAGATCCTTTGACCCCACATAAAGTGCCAAACTACAGTTCAGTCTCAGGAGGAAGAGCCCAGAAATCCCCAGCATGAGCTGACCACACACTAGCCCTTCATGTGAGCTCTGGGTCTGACGACAGACCCCGGCTCTTCCTTTAGGGAGAGTGAGTGAGGATGATTCTTGATATCAACCGTGGGTCTCCACATGAACAAGTGAACCCAGATGCATGAAAACACCCGTCCCATATAAGCATTGCGTGAAAATGGAAGAAAGAGAAGGGGTGGGGGAAGAGGGGGAGGAGGAGGAGGAGGAGCAAGAGGAGGGGGAGGGTGGAGAAGGAGGAGGTGGAGGAAGAATAAGGAGGAGGAGGAAGAGGTAGAAGTGGATCAAGAGGAGGAGGAGGAGCAAGAAGAGGAGGAGGAAGAGGAGGAGAAAAAGGACGAGGAGGAGGAAGAGGAGGAGGAGGACAAGGAGGAGAAGGAAGAGGAGGAAGGGGCTGATCACATTCAACCCACTGGCAAGGCTGCTGGCTGCTGTGTTCCAACTGACCTCCAGGGGGCGCTGTTCGTATCAGGGTCTCGTATGATGTTTCCTGTAGCAACAGTTATAGCAACTCCTGCTGCTGATAAATTCACAACCCAACGGCTTGCATGGGAACGAGGGGTTTTATTTTCTTATGTTAGTTCAGCTACAGTTCCTTATCCAGCTTGGCAGGAGAGCCCGCGCCCACACCAGGGGCCGAGGGAACTCACCACACTGTGTCCACAGAACTGCTGGAAGGGACAATCCTCCCTTCCCAGACCAGCACGTCTGGCCCAGCATGCAGAGAATGCCAACTTTCCTCAACCAGCTCCCGCTATCGCATTCCCCTGCCCAGAGTCTAGTCCCGCCCACCATGGGCTGGACCTCACATCAATCAGACCATCTCCTGCAGCCTTGCTCAGGGCTCAACTCGGCTACTAATTCTTCACCCCTGTGCCCAGAGCTCTAGCCTTCCATTGCCAAGTTGACAAAGGTGAACTAGAACCATAATAATGGAAGCAACATCCAGAAGGGGAAGGAACAGTCAGAAGAGGGACAGATGGGCTGAAAACACGCTGTGTGTGTGATGAAATTGTCAGAGAATACGCAAAAAAGATCATTTTAAAAAACGATGAAAACCATGAGTGTCTTTCAGTATTGGGAAGAATTTTTAAATGTTTTATTGATATCTGCAATAAACTGACCTGCAATAAACTGCCCACCTTTAAAGGTTCATATATTTAGAACTGGCTTACGGGTTAAGATTCTGCCTCACAAGCAGAAGGTCCTGAGTTCAGATCCCAGGTTCCACGTAAAAACACCAGGTGGATATGGCAGCAGCCTGCACTTACAGCCCTTTTGGGCAGGGCCTGGGAAATCCCAGAGCAAAGCAAAAAGGAGGTAGAAGCAATCCAAGATGATTCCCAAAGTCACCCTTGGTCCTCCACAGGGACATATAGTGCGCACACACACACACACACACACACACACACACACAATGAATGAATAAATAAAGTTTTTTTAAAATGTTGCATTATAGGAAATGTTTCCTGATAACATCAGCTAAGATGAATTTCCTGGGCTGTGTGGTGGTCATGTCTATAGGTGATGATGCCCCAGGCCCTGGGCACCATGGGCTGCCATCTGTCTGACTCTGGCACAGATTACATGAGATCTAACACACCAGCTCCTTCCACTGCGATTTGTCAAGGCTGAATACTGAGTGATGGGAAAAAGCACATGAAGGGCTGGGAACTGGGCCCAAAAATCACCAGAACATTCCCGAACCAGGCCTTGATGCTTCAGATTGGCCTTTTTATTTTAAATGGTGATTTTTGGGCCAGGGTGAGAACTCAGCCAGTCAAATGCTTGCTTTGCACACGTGGCAACCTGCATCCAGTGTCCAGAAGTACGTGAAGAAATCTAGCCCTGGTGGGGCGCTTGTAACCTCCGCACAGGGGAGTGGAGACAGAACTTGAAACTCACTGAGCAGTCAGTGCCCCCCCAAGCTATTGTCTCAGTAAGAGACCCTATGTCAAAACAAACACACAAGGAAAATGTGGGCAGCGCCTACAGACAGCACCTCAACTCAGCCTATGACCTACATACACACTCACACACAGACACACACACATGTGCATACACACGCACACACATGCACAATAATAATCATTTTTCACATACCACTCCAAATCTTACTTTCTCTATGTACACTGGTCTTTCAAAGAATACAGCAAATATTATAGATAGAGAGTTATTAGCAAATTATTCTTCTTTTTGCCTCTGTTTACTGAACTTAACTTTGGAATTAGCACTTATTGGCTACAAATAGAATTATAATCATGTGGATTCTTTTTCTCTAGGTTATTTCCTTTTCTGGTATCTTCACATTAAATTCAGTCTTTTGGTGTTGCTTTCATTTGGGTTTTGCTTTGTGTTGAGATAGGGTCTTTCTAGGCCACTGTTACAATCCATCTGAATGGCTGCTGATAAATGACCATCACACAGCCTAAGGGAACAAGGAGTTACTTTCTTATGACAGTCCAGTTACAGTTCTTAGTCCAGCTTGACGGAAGAGCACGCACCAATACCAGGGCTGAGGGAACTGGCCACACCATCACTGCACAACGGCTGAGAGATGGATGATCCTTACTTGCCAGACCAGCATGTCTGGCCAAGTGTACATAAGGATGCTAATTCTCTCAATCAGCTCTCCGTGATTTATTCAGGGCCTAATCCCACCCACCATGGGCTGGGTCTTTCTCAGCAGCTAGACAATGTCCTGCAAGTTTGCTCTGGGCTTAACTCAACCATCAACTCTCTACAACTGTGTCCAGAGCTCAAACCCTCAACAGTCAAGTTGATACCTGTGCCTAACTATGACAGCCACCCAGGCTGGATTCAAATTGTCAATCCTACCACCTCGGCCTTCCCAAATTCCTGGGATCATAAATATGCACCATTACATCCAGCTCCAAATTCTTTTTTTATATATATTTTATTTATTTGTGTGTGTGTGTGTGTGTGTGTGTGTGTGTGTGTCAGAGGGCACTGTGTGCGACCTCCTTTTTGCTTTGCTCTGGGGTTTCCCAAGCTCTGCCCACCAGGGTCTGAAGTGCAGGCGGCCACCATTTCCACCTGGTGTTTTGGTTGTTGATTGTATGGTTGGTGGGACCTGGAATCTGAACTCAGGACCTTCTGTTGAGAAGCAGAATCTTAATCTCCGGCCCTACGTCTACTATTTCAAGAGGAGGACTTATCACCTTGTCTTTTTTTGAAGATTGGGGATCCCAGCCTTGGGGAGGTTGAAGGGGGAGAATCAGGAGTTCAAGGCCAGCCTCAGCTAGCCAATGCCTGACAGTCTGCAGTCAGCATCCAGAGCCTCAGGGGTCCCAGTCTCTGCTGCCTCCTGGACAACATAGGTGTCCACTCTGGGCAGCCCACTATGAGCGCAAGCACAGGCAGACCTGTAGCCCGAGGCAGAATCCCATCTGTTCCTCTGGCCAGCAATTCATTGTCATTTCAGGACATGTGAAGTTGTTCAATGGGGGTCCCCTCCAGCCCAGACCCTCAGGGAGGGTAAGTTTTAACTAGAACTTGAGGTCTCTTCTCAATCTTCCGTTCCTAACAGAGGTCAGGATCTCTGGACTCTGAAGCTGCTCTTTCACTTCTTTGGTAAATTGTCTGTGAGTCATAAATAGTATTTGTGTGGTGGATGGAAAGTGCTTCGCCCATATCAAGGTGCCCCAGGAACCCTTTTGGAAGGCTATAAACAAGTAGTGTTTGGCAGTGCCTGCAATTCCATAGTTCTGGGGGGCAGTCTGAACACCGTAGAGACCTTGAGAGTAGGGGGAGAGGAAGAGAAAGAAAGCGGAAGGGAGGAAAGGAGGGAGGGAGAGAGAGGAAGGGACAAAAGGAAGAAAAAGGAAGGCAGGAAGGAAGGAAAAGAGGAGGAAGGAAGGAGGAAGGAAGGAAGGAAGGAAGGAGGAAGACGGAAGAAGGAAGGAAGGAAGGAAGGAAGGAAGGAGGAAGGAAGGAGGAAGGAAGGAAGAAGAAGGAAGGAAAGGAGGGAGGAAGGGAAAGAAAGAAGGGAGGGAGAGATGGAGGAAGGAAAGAAAGGAAGAAAGAAAGAAAGAAAGAAAGAAAGAAAGAAAGAAAGAAAGAAAGAAAGAAAGAAAGAAAGAAAGAAAGAAAAAAAGGACTATAGACAAGTATTACAGATGAAGGACTACTTCAAAGACTTGCCCCCTACTATCCAGCTAATTAATGGTGGACCAGGTTCTTCAACACGATCAACTGAGCAATTGTTGTTCTTTTAAAAAGACAGGGGTGGGAGAGGGAAAGCCAGAGAGATGACTTAGGGGTTGAGCCTCTGCCTTGAAAGCAGAAGGACATGAGTTCAGATCCAGGATCCCACATAAAAATGCCAGATAGAAATGGTGGCAACCTGTATTTTCAACCCTGAAAGGCAAAGCCTGGGAAATCCCAAGCAAAGCAATAAGGAAGTAGATCTACCCAGATGATTTCCGAAGTCATCCTTGGACCTCCACAAGCGCACACGCGCGTGCACACACACACACACACACACACACACACACACGGGTGTACGTGTGTGTGTTTATGATGTGTGTATGGGTTGTGAAATGCTCCCCCACAGGCCATGTACTTGAACACTTGGTCCCCTGGTGGGTTGTTCCAGAAGGTTATAGAACCTTTAGAGGCGGAGCCTTGCTGGGGGTGTGGAGGGTCCTACACCAGCCCATGGGCGCTCTCTCTCTCTCTCTCTCTCTCTCTCTCTCTCTCTCTCTCTCTCGCTCTCTCTCTCTCTCTCTCTCTCCACACCCCCATGTCTGCTGTAATGTGGACTCTCCTCCTGCTTCTGCCCCACACCTTCTACCTTCCTTTCCCACCACAATGAACTCTCTGCCCTCCAGAACCTTCCCTCCTTCAAGTCACCAACTCACAGCGTTGGTCGCATCAACAGAAGAATGAGTTTTGGGGCTCTTTGGAGTAGAAGCCTAACTGCTAGAAGGAAGTATAACTGCTAGGACAACTGAGTGCACCTCTCCCACCAGCCCGTGACGCCCTCCGCCAGCCCTCGGGGCTTCCGCGCCCCAGCTGGTGCATCTTTTACTCGGGCGACACAGGACAGCACAGTGCAGCTGGCATTGCACGCAGGCTGCTGAGTCGCGGCCTGTGGGTTTCTTCTCTGTTCTGGGCCAGGCAGTTTTGTTGCGTTCCCCCTGTAAAGAGCTAGATGGTGAATCTTTCAGTCTTAGGGGTCCTCGGCTCCTGCCACTGTGAAGAGTAACCTCCCCAGGAACAGTCACGGACAAGTGTGGCTGGTAAATAAGACTCTGCTCGCAAAGGTGAGCCAAAGCCGTCTAGTCCACCCTGGACCTACGAGCCTGCCAAATTCTACTCGAATATACAGCTCAGACCTGACCCTGATTCAGGCATGGGGGTGCAGGCCTATGATTCCAGCTACTCGGGGAAACTGAGGCAGGAGCTGCCCTCGCTCAAGGCCAGCCTGAGGAACCTTGATAGACTCTGACTTGAAATTTTAAAATAAAACAGATGTAGAGCAGCTAAGGGTGGAGCTCAGTGTAGAGTGCTTGCTTTGCCCACACAAGAGGCCTCAGAGTCAATGTCTAGCCAAAGAAAGGAGTGAAAGAAAAGATGGAGATAGGAACGAGAGGGAAGGAGGGAGGAAGGGAGGGAGGGAGAAAGGGAGGGAGGGAGAAAGGGAGGGAGGGAGGGAGGAAGAAAGGGAGGAAGGAAGGAAGGAAGGAGGGAAGGAGGGAAGGAGAGAAGGAGGGAAGGAGGGAAGGAGAGAAGGCTGTGGAATGGAAGAGAGGGAGAAGGAAGAGGAGGAGGAGGAAGCGTGGAAGATGGAGGAGACCAAATCAAAACAAAACCTCTCAACCTTGAAGTTGCACTGGAGACTGCACACTGGGCTTGGCTCATCAGTGACCCCAACGCCCCCTTCTTGTGCCGCCTGCCTGGCAGGTTGGTGTCTCCCCTCTGAAGAGCCATGCAGCAGGCAAACACCAAAAGCTAGATCACTGCGTATCATCCAGGTGCTGACGTGTCCAGCTGGGTCACACTGCTCAGGTCCCCACGGAGGAACCACAGCCTCCAGGATGGGTCACACCCGAGCCCAGGTCCAGGAAATGGGAGTGCAAACCCCAAGCCCACAGACTCGCTACCCACTTGTTCACAAGCAAATGGTTAACTGCGAATAACCTGAGCGACACGAAGTCCTAGATTGGAGCCATTTGGTCTAAAGAAGTGTTTAAGTATCTGGAGTCATTCCACCTGACCAGCCTGGGAACACAAGAGTCACCCACTGTCTCCGGCGATGTGGCCAAAGCTCCCGTGATGGACAGAAGCTCCCGTGATGGACAGACAGGATGTTCCAATGTCCAGAGCCCTGGCTGACGCTCAGCGCCCCTGTTCTATCAACCTGGGGAGAAGAATGCATGTAAAAGAGGAGGGGCGTGGGAGGGGCGCTGTGGCTTCTGGGTGAGGTCAGAGGTCAACTTTCTGGAGGTCGGTTCTCTCTGCCTTGATTTCTGAGACAGGGTCTCTCTTGATATCTCTGCTGCCACAGGGCACAGCAGCTTCCAGCCGACCTTCTGTTGCCCCACAGGAAAGCTGGGATGAGATACCACAGCACCTGCTGTGTTGGGGTCTCGGGGATTGAACTCTGGTTGTTAGATTGAGCCTCAGGCACTTTTTACCCACGGAGTCAGACCCCTGGTAAGAGGCTGTTTTAAAGGTTTCTAAACAGGGGATGCAGTTTCTGAACCTCCATCTGCTTGCATAAGCCCCAAGCAATATACATTCAACAGCCACTGCAGAGTCTGAAGAAGTGATTTAAGGGCTGGGGAGATGGCTCAGGGGTTAAAGAAAAGGATCGGAGTGCAGATCCCACATAACAATGCCTTGTAGCTATGGTGGCAGCCTGTAAGTCCCGCTCTGGAAACCCCAGAGCAAAGCAAGAAGGTGGAAGAACAACCCACATACCTTAACCCCAGAGCCATCTTCCCAGGCGCCTGTAGGAATCTTTCATTGGAGGAGACACTGTTTTAGGAGAAAAAAAGGAAGTAGCAAACAGGCTGGCCACCAGCATGAGCTCCCAACACAAATACTGGTCCAAAGTCTCGATTCCAGTGAGATTTTCCTCATTGATATTTAACATTCCCCTCATGTGCCTGTCACGTGGCCGGGCTGGAAGAGACCCTCGGAGAGGTCAAACTCACGGGCACTAAGCAGACCGTAAATGCAGCCATCTTGCTAAGTGAAAAACAGGGGTTCCCCATGCGCCCGCCAGGTGCCCGATGAACTGAAGGTTCCCTCTGTCCGTGGATTTAAAGGGCCCCCCAAACAGGGCCTAGAGTTTCACATTGGAAACCCTACTTAAAAGGCCAAAGCAAAAGAATTTCCAGAAACTTGAGGTTAACCTGGACTACCTGTGAGGGCTAGCCTGGGCTACTAGGAAAAATCCTTGTCTCATTCATAAATAAACTGTGAGTGATTCCTTATCCAGTATCTCCTGGCCTGTCAGTTTCACTCCTAGAGTACAAACAGCTTCTAATGAGGCTGACAGCACCAACACACACACACACACACACCCATATACACACACACACACTGTTGCAGTTGTTCTACATGTTGATAAAATCACAACAAAACTGCTTAAGGGAACAAAGGATTTATTTTCTTACAATTGTCTGGTTACAGTTCTTAGTCCAGTTTGGCAGACAGCATGCACCATCACCAAAGGGCTGAGGGAACTGGCCACATAATATCCACATAACGGCCAAGAGAGGGACAATCATTATTTGCCAAGCCAGCATGTCTGGCCAAGTATACACAAGGATGTCTCCTTTCTCAAACAGTGTCCTCCATTTTATTCACCTGCCTGGAGACTAGTCCCACCCACCATGGGCTGGACCTTTACTATCCACTAAACAATCTCCTGCAGGTTCACTCTGGGTTTAACTTAACTACTAATTCTCTACAAATGTGCCCAGAGCTTGAACCCTCAACCATCAAGTTGACACCTGTACCTATCTTTGACAGTCTATCCCTTGTCAACTTAACACAAGAACATATCACTTTTAAACTGTAACCCTCACCTTGTCCCTACAGGTGTTAATTTATCTACTAAATACATTTAATTCTAAAATTCTGAAATCTCTGAACTATAAGATCCTGTCAAATCAAGTTAAATACTTCAACACAGATAAAACATTAAAGTGGCAATAAGAAAATATCAAGACTAAAGTCCAGTCAGTCAAATACCTTCTTCACAGCTTGAAGTTGTACAAACAGTGTTTCTCTGGACCAGGTTGAATCTCCACTTGCTGCCATCCTCAGCACACATCCATGTACATGGCTCCTCTTGGCAGATGTCTCACGTTGGCTCTGGCATCTCCAGCATCACTTCTCAATGGCAAACCAGGCTTCAACTCCACAGCATAAACTGCCCTTCTTGGGCCTCTCTGCAGGTCTCCTACCACACACTGCCTGGGTTCCTGCCATTCGCTGGAACCTTGGAGGAAGGATCCACACCCTCCACCCTCCTCCATCTTTGATGCCTCTAAATCCAGAACCACGTGGACAATGTTGCCAAGTTCTGCCATAACATCCAAGTGGAAATTGGCTCCCTGGAATCCCAGCTGACTCAGCTTCTCTGTGCTGATTCTCACAGGCATCTCTGTGCTGGGCAGAATCTCAACATGGTGATATTCATTTCTTTCACTGTCCCAGTGCGGAGCACTAGGTTTTTCATCAGTGACATTCACTACTTCAACACCACAGCTGCTCGGCTGTCTGCCCTATCCACATCCAAAACTTCAAGCAAACACAGCTCTCGTCTACTACATAAACCAGTCTATCATCTTAAACTTGACACCACCGAAGTCTTTGTTCCCTTCATCACAAACTGGGCCAAATAATTCATGACTCTCTTAGCATCAATTTTTCAAATGGCCCTCAAACGGAATGATTTTTAGAGCACTCAAGCTCAATATCTTCAAATATTGCCATATTCCTCATAAAAAAGCCATTCAAAACCCACCAAGTCCAAATAGCCAGATTTATCAGCAACACTCTACTCCCAGTACCAAATTCTGTTGCAGTTGTTCTACTGCTGATAAAATCACAACAAAACTCCTTAAGGGAACAAGGAGTTTATTCTCTTATGATTGTTCAGTTACCGTTTTTGGTCCAATTTGGCAGAGAGCATGCACCATCACCAAAGGGCCAACGGAGCTGGCCACACCAGATCCACATAACAGCTGAAAGAAGGATGATTGTTACTTGCCAGACTAGTATGTCTGGCCAAGTATACGCAAGGATGTTTTTCTCAAACAGTTCCCTCCATTTTATTCATCTGCCCAGGGCCTAATCCTACTCACCATGGGCTGGGCCTTCCCCTTCCCCTAGACATCTTCTGCAAGTTCACTCTGGGCTTAACTCAGCTATTAATTCTCTACAAATGTACCCAGAGCTCAAACCCTCAACCATCAATTTGACACCTGTGTCTATGATACAAACATAGATATTATACACATATACATGCATATATTTATACACATACACATATACAAATACACATACACATATATGCACGCATACATAACATATAAAGACACATATACAAACTCACACACACATCTGTGTGCACACATATACACATATTATGCATATATATACATGCACACATATACATATACAAATTCATGCATACAAATACACACACATACATACACACTTTAATACAAACTGCTCTTAATCTTGATGTGTTGTTGTCTTGGATCCCCAGAGCTAGATTCCAGACTACTCCACCATGCCTAATTTAAGAAAATATCTTTAACAGAGTCAGATATGCTAATTTTTAAATTGACTTATTTTTCCTTTTTCATATATGTATATATGGTGCATGTTGGTATATTTGAATGTAGGTAGGTACACATGTGTGTGGGTGACATGTGTGCTTGTGTGTGAGTGGGTGTACACGTGTGTGGGTGGGTGAACATGTGTGTGTTCAGTAAGGCATTTGAGTGTGTGTAGCTGTGGAGGCCTAAGGATGACATTGGGACTCCTCCTGGGTTGCTCCACCTCCTTAATGCTTTGCTCCGAGGCTTCCCAGGCTCCACCTTCCAGGGTTGGAATTACAGACCACCACCATATCTGCCCAGCATTTGTTCATGGGATCGGGGATCCGACCTCAAGTCCTATTGCTTAGGAGGCAAGGACTTTAACCACTGAGCATCTCCCAGTTCCAGACACAGCCATTCTTAGTCATTGATGCGTTCTTGCATGTTTATTGGCATGCAGAAGCACATCTTGCTTGGCCTCCAATTCTGCTCATTTGCTCCTCAAGTTCTAAGTCCAGATAAAGCCTCGTCCACTTGTCCACTGTCACATCCTTGTTTCTGACATGAAGGGAATTTGTAGCCATTCCCAGGAGCCTCTTCCCAAGCAAAATAACCATCTACAGTGTAAAGGTCAGCGCCAATCAAAGTTGACCTTCTAGTCAGGGTCGCTCTGCGTTACAGACTGTCTACTGCTGGGTCTGGGGACCCAGACCTGCCATCCCAGTTGCCCTTATTTTTTGAGAGAAAGAGATTGAGATGGGAGGATTGCCAGCTCCAAGGCCAGCCTGGGCTATACCACGAAAACAACAAATGAAGCTCTAAAAATGGAACGTAACAAAAGGGCTGGTAGAGTCAGGCCTGGGTTTTCTCCTCAACTGAGAGAGAAAACTCCCTCTCTCCCAAGAGGGGGGGGGAGAAAGAGAGAGAGAGAGAGAGAGAGAAGCTTTCTACAATCCACAGTGATAGGTGAAGCAGGGGAAAGAAATGGAGAGAAATTCTCATGATGTGTTGGGTTGGCATGGAAGCCCATGAATAAAGAGAAAGATACTTAAGAAATCCGAGTTTTTTAGCACAGAGGGTCTAATGGTCAAGGGAGCCGGAGTTTAACCTTAAGGTGGGAGAACATTGAACAGAAGAGAGAGCTTAAGATCAGACAGGGCAGGACACAAAGCTAGAGGAAATCCAAGAGGGGTGGGTGGTGAGCTTTTGCGACCTTTAGGTGTTGTTAAGTGGGTGAGTGGGGCGTGAGAGACCCTTAGGGTTAAGGAGGTGTGGCCTGCCTAAGGAACAGTAACGTCCCAGCAAGGATGGGAGAGACTTCACGAAATGCCGGCTGTGGCTAACACACAGTTGTTGGTCCAGAAGCCAATCTCTACAATGACGCTCAACCTGATGACACGCATGACCTCATGTACCGCTTCCTTGCACATCCAGGTCTGTGTGTGACAAGAAACACAGGAGGAAGTGACAGTACTGGGTTTATTTAAAAAAAAAAAAAAAAAAAAACTGCAGGAAACAGCGAGATGGCTCAGTGGGTAAAGTGACTATGTGCAAACTTGGAGACCAAGGTTAATCCCTGGAAGCCCACATGGTAGGCTTCTGCCTCCTATGCCCCCATAGCATAGGGCTAGAGAGATGGCTCAGAGCCTGGAAAATCCCAGAGTGAAGCAAAAGGAGGTAGAAGCAATCCAGGATGACTGGACCAGGTTTGGTCCTCCACAGGAACACACGGTTCCCTCTCTCTCTCTCTCTCTCTCTCTCACACACACACACACACACACACACACACACACACACACTACTAAATACTAAATATATACTAAATACTAAAATACTAAATTAAAATACTAAATAATAATACTAAATATTAAATACTAAATACTAAAAATAAATAATACTAAATACTAAATATTACTAAATACTCATACTAAATATTAAAAAAACTTAAAAAATAAAATACAAACAGATAAATAAATACTGCAGCAAATTCCAGAGCCACAGAAGTTTCCAAAGTTTTCCATTTACCTTTCTAAATTGGGGTCATTGCTTTGTATACCCTGTGGTCTGTCTTTTGCAACAGAATAAAAAGCCCCATAGAAAGTGTCTACGGCTCCTACATCACTCTGGGGAGCCCTGGGCTCTGGGGGGTGGGGCTCAGCACCCGAGTGAGATTCTGGCACCAGCTCAGACAGCGGAACAGATCTCAGCCCGTGGTCAGCTATAAGGCTCTCTGAAGCCCCCTACCCTGTTTCAGGTTCCCCCGCCTGTGAGCTGTGAGCACAAAGCAGCCTGCTTCCAGCATCATTCGGTCTGGGTCGATATCGGCGCATTCCATCAGCTGCAAGGGATGCGCATGCGGAGACCTCAGACAGGAAACTCTCCACCGGGTTCTCCTTGTTTCCGTGGAGTTGCCAGGATGGGCATAGAGCTCAGAGGCAGTGCTGTTGTCTAACATGTGGGATCTCTGTCTCTCTCTCTCCCCTCTGTCTCTCTTCCTGTGTCTCCCTCTGTCTCTCTTTACTCTGTCTCTCACACTCTCACCCTCTCTGCTTCTATCTCTGTCTCTGTATCTCTCTGTCTCTCTCTTGCTCTGTCTCCCTCATTCTCTGTCTCTCTCTGTGTCTATCTGTCTCTATCTTGCTCTCTGTCTCTGTTTCTCTGTTTCTCTATTTTTGACTCCTGTGCCCCATTTTTAGAAATCATGCACATCACATGGAAATAATCAAATATTCAAAGTGCATTCTGAAACCACAACCCAGGGAGCATCTTCCGGGAAATCTCGAGTTCACGTCCGTCTGTGCAGCTGATTCTGCTACATCCAGAGTGGTCTAGGGTCAGTAGCTCAGGGAGGGTCCAAAGCACCGGAACAGAGTAGGAACCGCGTGTGCTTCAGCTCTGAGGAGTCATTGACATGACAAGGAATTTTGGTGTCTCTGTTGTTGTACTTCATCTTTCAGTTTCTTAGCTCCAATTGGTTTGGTTTGGTTTTGTTTTTAGTCTTACAAGCATATCAAGTACTCATCTCTGCTTCCTTCATCCCTCCTCCCTCCCAGTCTCTTCCCTTCCCCTCACCAATCTATCCCATTCTCTCCCACTCTCCCACCTGGCTGCTTCTACGGACCCCAGGATTCCCTCTGGCTTGTCTACTCTTGGGGGATTCAGGCCTCTGTGGGATACCAAGTTGCTCCTCCTCCAGCCACCCCACTGAGAGGGGACACTTCCTTTCACTCATCCAACTTTAGTTTCCAAGGTTTCCCCCGTGTGTTCTTATCTCTCTTGAGTTCCTCGTAGTCTATGGGGACATGTGAGTATGTCAATCATGACGCAGGTCTGGGAAGGACAATGAGTTCCTGGATGCAGCCATCCTGCCTACAATGGAATATCTTGTCCAATCCTGCAATTTGTACCCTTCCATGTGTAACAATTGTTACACAAGAATTTTACTGTAACAAACGCAACTTCCTTAATCACTGTAACTGTAAAAACCTAACACATGTGGTGGTTGATATTGTCAACTTGATAGGCTCTCGGATCATCTAAGAGACAGACATGCAGCATGCCTATGAGGGGCTGCCTAAATTAGGTTCATTGAAATGGAAGACCCATCCTGCCTGTGGGCTGGGGTCCTGGACTGAAGCACCCCCCTTCATCTCTCTGCTTCCTGACTGTGGATGCCTCTGAGCTGGACTCCAGACTTTCCCCACCGTGATAGACACCTCCCTCGAACTCTGAGCCAGAGAAAGCTCCTCCATCCTGAAGTGCTTTCCTTAGCTGTGTCTCCCAGGCCTGCCCCTCCTCCCCCCACCGCCTGGGTCAGCTCTACCTGACCCCAAACATATCCCTGTGGCTCACAGTGCACACTGGAAAGCTACAAAGGTTCCACCCCCCTTTGTCCTGGTTCTGCAGGGAGCTTTTCCTGCCAGGCCTTTGCCTGTGGCCATGTGGCTAATTCCTCCTGCTTCTAAGCTGTCCTTCCTGTCTGCAGGCTCTCAGACCTTCAGGCCAAACTCTTAAGTTCTAATGAAGATCATCAAATGTCACACATTCTACCTTCTCTTTCTCTAGCGGCTTGTGCGAGAGGACAGGCGTTCTACCCAGCTTGGCACCGGTGTAAATATGAGTTATCTTTTTCCACTTGGCGTTTTATTCCCTTTCCTGAAGGCAGGAGTCTTGGGACACAGGGTCTCAGCATGAATGAAGGAATGAATGAATGAAATGCACTACTGTTACAACATCAAGGATGTTGATAGCTAATAATAACCCAGCAAACAGATGGAGAAAACCAGACAGAAGTGTTTCATGGGGATGCGCTCCGAGAACCCTGGAAAGATTCTAGTAAGTTCTCTTGGAGGCCAGGAGGTACCGGTCCTGTGGACAGAACCCAAGCCCAGGATTCACTAAGGACAAGATCCCACTGGCTGAAGGATCCAGCATTCCACAAGGCCGGCCCGCTCCCTGGGGATGGACCAAGCAGCGACCTAAGTCCTTTCTGACGCCTCTCCCCTCCCCCATCTATTTGGATTGGAAGAGAAACTTGCAAAAACAAACTTCAAATGTGAAATATAAGACTTCAAGGGGAAGCTAAAAATAGCTGAGTGGGCCTATTTTTTCATTCTCCGGCTATAGGCCGTGTTTATACGGTTAACCTTAGGAGGGGCGAAGGAAACGATGCTTGTCTTCAAAGGCACGGGAGGGAGGGAGGAGAGCTTGTGGTGGCAGTTGGCTGGCGATGTGCCGGGGCAGACATGGGCTTTCACATCTGTGCATAACCGCTCGTTTTCTTACCGCTGACCTGAGCCAGCCAGGGTTAGGTGGTGTTAGATTCTACGGATTTCGCAGTTCCCTTTATCAGATGAACTGTCTAAGTCTCATTTTATGCATGTATGTGAGATGTGTGCATGTGTATGTGTGTGTGGGGGCATATGTATGTGTGTGTTTGCATGTGTGTAGTGTGCGTGTTTGTGTGTGTGCGCGCGCATGCTGAGTTAGTTACTAGTGAATTGATGGGCTTCCTTGTTTTGTTTTCATCATTGCCTTTATTGTCTGTTCTATTTTATTTCTAGGAGTTTTTTTTTGTAGTGATGGGCTTTAAATCTAGGGCCTCGAGCATGACAGGTAAACTCTATACCACTAGGATATATTTAACCCACTCTTTTTTTTTCTTTTAACCCTTTTTTTCTTTTTTAAAAATTATTTATTTATTTTGCTTATGGGAGAGGGGGAGTACTGTGTGCCCCTGTGGAGGCCCAAGAGTGATTTTGGGAATCATCCTAGATGGTTTCTACCTCCTTTTTGCTTCATTCTGGGAAGTGCAGGCTGCTGCAGGCATTTTTACGTGAGACCTGGGATTCGAACTCAGGACCTTCTACTTGCAAGGCAAAATCTTAATGCCTGAGCCATCTCTTCAGCCCATTAACTTTTTTTCTTAATGTTTTTGTTTTGTTTTTTGAAGTAGGCCTCACTCAGTAGCCCAGACTGGTCTTAAACTCACAACAATCCTCCTATCTCAGCCTCCCACCCACCCCCACCCCCTCTTTTGGTTTATTTACGTGTATCAGAAGGCACTGTGTGTCCTTGTGGAGACCCAGAGGTGACTTCAGGAATCACCCTGGATTGTTCTACCTCTGCTTTGCTCTGGAACTTCCGGGACTGAAAGCACAGGCCACCACCATTTCCTTCTGACATTTTTATGTGGGACCTGGGATCCGAACTCAGGATCTTCTGATTGTGAGGCAGAGACTTAATGCCTGAGCCATCTCTGGCCACTCAAACTTCTTTTTAAAAATATATTATTTATTTGATCAAGAGAGACAGACATGCATGCATGCTGTGGTGTACAAGTAAACGTCAGAGGACTGCTTTTAGAAGTCAGTTCTCTCCTTCCACCCACATGGGTGGGCACCCAGGGATCAAGTCTCAGCTTTAAAGGAGACTTACCAGCTGAGCTCTCCCCCTCACCCCCAGCCCCGCAGCCTGCTTTTTACTTTTTATTTTGAGAAAACCAACTTCCACCTTCTCTTCCTCTCACAGCTTATGTAAGGTATCAGCCATTCTATTCAACTTTGCTTTGCTGTAAAAACCAGTTATTTTTTTCTACTTGACAATTAGTCCTGTTCTTGCTACACTGACCTTGAACTCTGTGTATAGTTCAGGCTGGTCTGGATTTGTTGATCCTCCTGCCTCAGCCTAGTAAAACCCATTCTCTGCCCCCCACGTTCACATCTGCCCCTGATTTGCATAGATTCCATCTGGCCCTGATTAGTTTCACTCTTTTTCCCTCCAAGCAAACACCTACAGGTCATCTATTTAGGCATCTACAAAACTGCCTCCTGAGTTACCCTGGTAATGAAAAAGTTCTAAGTATCTGCCTCAGTTTACCTTAAAGACATCTTTCCCTAAAGCTAGACCTGAACACCTGTGAGCCAGGCCTGTAGAAGGCAGGAGGAATCAGGAGCCAACTACATCGTGAGTTAGAGACCAGCTTGGGCTACCTGAGATCTTGTCTCAGAAACAAGACATCTTCTGCTAAGCTACGGCTGGGGATGAGAACCAGCCCTTTCTTTAGCTTCCGGTCTTGCCTGCTCGCAATTGTTCTCTACTGTGTGACTCAGGGTTCCTTTCTTTTCATGAAGGGACACTCCCTTCACCCATCCCTCGCCACCCACTTGCCGGGATCTGGTGTGGTCCTCTAAGATCAGCAGCTGGATAATAGACTGAGTAAAAATAGAAAAATAGATGGGTTCCTGGCCCAGCCTGACCATGTGCCCCACTGACAGAGGTCAAGCTAATCCCTGTTCTGCCACTTGGGTGGGGACTGGAATGAATCATGCTTGAGTAAACCTCTCTGAGTTGTATTTGCTCTTGGCAGTTTTTCCGTCACTTTGAACACAGGGTGAGTCTTGTAGATGACACCTGACAAAGCATGACAGAGCCCTGCTCGGAGCCCGGGGTGGAGCTGGATGCTGCAGCCCTTGCCCAGCCTGTGCCAGGCCCCGGGCTGACCGCTGCAAAGCAAAGCAAGGGCTGGGAGATGGCTCAGGGGTTAAAGCTTTTGTCTCACAAGCAAATGGACCTGAGTTTGGGTCCCCAGATCCCACATTAAAAATAATGTGGCTGCCTGTAATTCCAATCCTGGAGGTGCAACCTGGAAAACCCCAAAGCAAAGCAATAAGAGGGTAGAACAATCCAGGTTGATTCCTAATGTCATCCTTGGGCCTCCACAGGCACAGATACACAGATATAGACACACACAGACACACACACACACTGTTACAGTTAACCCTGCTTTGTGGCTGATAAATTCACAACCAAATGGCTTTAGGGAACAGGGTTTTACTCTGGCTTACGATGGTCCAGTTACAATACCTTGTCCAGCTTGGCAGGAAAGTCCACACCACTCCAAGGGACGAAGGAACCGGCCACAGCACATTCACAAGGCTACAGAGAGGGACAATCCTCATTTGCAAGACCAACATGTCTAGCCAACTATACAGAAGGATGCCAACTTCCTCAACCAGTTCCCTCCATCTTGTTCACCTGCCTAGGGACTAGTCCTGCCATCACCATGGGCTGGGCCCTCCTCCATCAATTGGACCATCTACTGCAGGCTTGCTCTGGGCTCAACTCAACTACCAATTCTTCTCAACTGTGTCGAGAGCTCAGTCTGCAGTTCCCAAGTTGACATCTTTATCTATCACAGGTAGGCGTGCGCGCATACACACACACACACACAGACACCACAATCAACAAGAATGACCAACAAAAACACTACATCCACACTCACAGGAGAGTTTGAGCAGAAGATTCAACCTCTCTACCTGGCCATGCTCACCTTCCAGCCTCTAGCTCACCTGGAACGCAGGGGCTGCTGCTGACAGCCTCCTAGGTGGCTACAGTGATGGAAGAATAAGAAATAATTCTAGGGACCAGTGAGATGACTCAGCAGGTAAGGCAACTAACTGCTCACAAACCCAGAGACCTGCGTTCGATCCCTGGAAGCCCACATGGTGGAAGGAGAGAACTGACTTCTGAAAGCTGTCCTCTGCCCACCACCATGCACTGGGGCATGTGTGTGCTCTCTCACATTCTTGCTTTCAAACAAATGAGTAAATAAAATGTTCTAAAAATTACAAAAAGGGAAGAATGCCAAATAGGATTTTTGAAAAGACAATAACAGGGTTGGAGAGACAGCTCAGGAATTAAGACTTCGCCTCGAAAGCAGAAGGTCCTGAGTTCAGATCCCAGGTCCCATGTAAAAAGTCTGGAAGGCAGAGCCTGGGAAATCCCGGAGGGAAGCAAAAGGGGGGTAGAAGCAATCCAGGATGATTCCAGAAGTCATTCTTGGTCCTCTACAGGGACATACAGTGCTCTCTGATACACATACACATACTCACACACAATAAGTAAATAATTTTTTTAAAAAAAGAGAAAAAGAAAAGATAGTAGCAAAATCCGTCTGGATCAGACTTTGAAAGAAGTTTTTCTTTCTTTCATTTGCTCAATGGGAATTTTTTTTTACAAGATCCTCATTCAATATGAACACTTCTTCAATAGCGACATGAATAGATTTTTCTAACATAATTTCTTTTTGTTTCTTAAGATAGGTCTTACATTTTCCAGGCTGGCCTCCAACTCGATAAGCACTGAAGAGTGACCTTGAACGTCCGATCCTACTGCTTAACCGCAAAAGACTGGGACCCCAAGCCTGAGCCCCCACATCTGCTTTATGAGCCCAGGACTTTGCTTGCTCGGCAAGCACTCTACCAATCCAGCTGCATTCCAGCCACATGTAACAGAATTTTGTGATCTGAAAGGCCCAGCAAGACTGACGCAACAGAGAAGGCTTCACATATGTATGAAGAATATATATACACACATATATATGAATATATACACATATGAATATATACGTATATATGAAATAGAATACACATATATAAATATATATGTGAATACATACATACATACATATATTCATATATGCACATATATGAATATATACATATGAATATATACACATATGATCATATGCATATGAACACATATGAATATACACACATATATGAATGCATATATAATACATACACAAATGTGTATGAAATATATGCACATATGTTTATATAAACACATATGAATATACACATACATGAACATATACATGCATGTGGATATATATGAAATTATATACACAAATATATGAAATATACACGTATGAATATATACGCACATATGAATATATGTATATGAAATATATACACATATATATGAAAAATACGTGAAGAATATATATAGAGAACATATATGAACAATATATATGTGTGTGTATATATGTAAGAATTTTTTAGAAAAAAAGAATCCCAGTCATCAGAAAATAATTTGCTCACTTACCTTTTGTGTGTATGTGTAAGTGTGTGTGTTCAAAATAACACTTGAATGTGTGTGCCTGTGGTGGCCCAAGGGTGACATTGGGAATCATCCTGGATTGCTCTATCTTCTAATTGCTTTGTTCTGTGATTTCCCAGGCTCTGCCTTCCAGAGCCAGAATTGCAGACCACCACCATATCCAGTCAGCATTTTTACATGGGATCTGGGAATCCAAACTCAGGTCTTCTGGTTTGAGAGGCAAAGGATTTAACCCCTGAGCATCTCCCTCATCCTCAATTATAACTCTCAACCACGATCTCTGGACCAGTGAAACGGCTCAGCAGGTACAGATACCTAAGTGCAAGTCTGACAGGCTAATCCTGGGAGTCCACGTGGTTGAAGGAGAGAACTGACTTCCAAAGGCCGCCCTCTGACCTCCTATGTGTTATGGCATAGTCCAGCTGTCGCCTATTCATGCTCTCTCTCTCTTTCTCTCTCTTCTCTCTCTCTCTCTCTCTCTACACACACACACACACACACACACACACCCCTATTTTCGGTGACTAAAAGCTCCAGTTAAATAAAACATGTGGCCTTCAACTGAAAAGGGATCCTGTTCCTGTCTATCCTTCCTCAGACTCCTCCCCTCCTCCTCCTCCACTTCCTTCCCCTTACTGAGCCCAGCCTCAAAGAAACAACAAACAACTGAAATGCCAGCTTCAACCAAAAGATCATCAAGGGGCTGGCGATGTGGCTCAGTGGGTAGAGCTTGCCTAGCAAGCAGGAAGCCCTGGGTTCGATCCCCAGCCATGCATAAAACCCCAGAGTGAAGCATTGAAAGTTCAAAGTTATTCTCGGCTACAAAGCAAGCTCTATGCTAACCTGGGCTATATGAGACCTGTCTATAAAAAAAAAAAAAATCCAAAAGCAAGAAGACAACTAGATTGATTTGCAGCAGGTTTACCAGAGAATGAAAACAGTTTTGCCAGAGAGACAGACCCCTCCCCCATACCAAGACTTTCTCCTAGGTTCTGAGGGCAGCTGATTTTAGATGTGTGGGGGTTTTTTTCCCAATATTCAAACATGTGAGTCACTACCTTTAGTAGGATGTGCATTTTAAATCATAGATCAGCAAGATCATCCGTCATCCTATTCCTTTGAAAACATAAATGGAAATCTCACAACGGTAACGGGAAAAAACTAATAACTTTAAGGAGGGAGGGAGGAGAGAGAGAAGAAACACTGACTACCCGTCCCTTGCATGGGAAAGTTCCCTGACTGTTTTACATAAGTCCGAGGCCAGCAGAATTGTGAGTCAGAGGCAAATGTGGCTTTAGCTGGGACTGTCCCATCCAGGTGCGCCTCGGGCTCGTGAGCCGTGGACTTCCTGCGGATTAGAGAGCCGATTCTTTGAGCGCTTTGGGCAGTTAATTTTACCATTTGTAGTGCAGACTAGGACCCACCTAGTAAAGGAAAAGTGGAGCGCGGATGGCCAGAAGAGAGAGTCGCCCTTCTTTCTGCACGGCCCTCCCCTACTCCACACCACTTCTCTTCCACTTCCTGTGTTAACGTAAGGAGGGTTCTGATCCTTTTTCTTCTCGATTCTGCTCCCTCACCCCTTCTCCTCCCCGCAGAAGCCAGCTGCTTTCTAAACAAGATTCTTGTGAGCTGCGCTTCCCTGCAACCTTTAACCTGCAGTATGAGGGGGGCTGGCCGTGCCCCTCTGACTCCTCCCAACCCTTCTGGAAGATCTGCTAGCTTGAAACCACAGTCCATTTTTCACTTCTAGAAGCGACCTGATTTCATCTCAGGCGAAGGCTTTGAAGTCATTTTTCCCAAGGGAAGGAGGGAGCCACGGCTTGGCTCCCGTCCCTGCTATCCACTTGGGGTTTGCAGGACCCTCAGCCAGAGAGAAGAGTCGGGAGTCATTTTTCACAAGCTTCCCCATTGTGACAAATTCTTAGCTCAATCCTGTGGGCCGGAAGAACATCTGTTCTCTTTCTCTAGTCTGGTTACTAGTGGATCTGAAAAACAGCATCTGATCCATAAAGATGCTGCTTGAGACAACTTGCCCTGAGGTAGCAGGCAGCTCCTGACTGAGAGGGGTGTGTGTGTGTGTGTGTGTGTGTGTAAGCATGCATATGTTTACATGGGCAGATAACAGGCAGTTCCTGTCTGAGAGGGGTGGGGGGGGTGTAAGCATGCATATGTTTACATGGTAGACAGCAAGCAGCTCCTGTCTGAGAGGGATGTGTGTGTGTATGCACATGCATGTGTATGCATTCATGTGTTTATGTGGATAGGTAGACACATGTGCACATGTATACAGAAACACCTGCGTATGTATGTGCATATGTATGTGTGTGCACAGGTGTGGACAGGTGTGTGTTTAGATGTGAGCATGTATATATGCATGCATGCACATATACACACGCATGCATGTATGCAGCTCCTCCAGCAGGTCTGAGACTACCCAGATGCAGTAACGCACCACTCATGGGCGGGGCCTCAGAGAATCACACAGATGCTCTTGCCAAGGCTGTGGAAAACACAAACTAAACCTAACCTCACCTTGCAGACAAGCGAGTCACAGTGGATCCGACTTTGCTGCAAAATTCATTTTGGAAGAGAACGTCTGAGACATAGAAAGGCAGGCAATGGGTGCTGTTGCTCATATACACGAACATACCTGCACACGTATACACAGGAGTTATGTGTTTTACATACAGATTACACACAGGATCTAGGTGCAAAACACACATGCTTATATATGACATGAAAGTGTGAAGGAGGTCATGAGAAAGGGGAGAAGTCTACAGAGAGGAAGAGAGAACTAAGGAAATAGAATACAGTTAACATAGAAGCAGAAGGCAGGGGCTGGAGAGATGGTTCAGGACTTAAGACTCTTCTGCCTCCCAAGCAGAAGATACTGAGTTCGGATCCCAGCTCCCATGTAATGTGCCAGGTGGAAATGGTGGCGGCCTGTACTTCCCCCAAAGGTGGGCAGAGCCCGGGGCAAAGAAAAAAGAAGGTAGAAGCAATCCACGATGATTCCTAAATGCACCTTTGGTCCTTCACAGGGGCACACAGTGCCCTCTGACACACACAGATACACACAGACACACAGACACACACACACACACAATTTAAAAAATTAAAATTAAAAAAAGCAGAAGGCAGGACTGTGGGGGGAAGAAAGGGCCTATTTGGAGCGAGAGGGAGGGATGGGGCAGCAAATGGACAGGGGAAAAATAAGAAGAAAATATAATTACACCTGTGGTAGTGTGCCTGCATTGTCAATAAATTCACACCAAACAGCTTAAGGGAACAAGGGGATTTATTTTCTCTTGAATAGTCCAGCCCAGCTTGGCAGGAGAGCCACACCAGGACCAGAACAAGCCACACCGCATGCACAGGGCTGCTGAGAGAGGGACAATCTCCACGTGCCCCACCAGCATGTCTGGTCAAGTGTACAGAAGGAGGCCAACTTCCTCAACCAGCTCCCTCGGTCGTATCCACCTGCCCAGGAGTTAGCCCCGCCCACCATGGGCTGTTCCTCCCTCCAATCGGAAAATCTCTTGCAGACTTGCTCAGGACTTAATTCAACTACTAATTTCTCACAACTGTGACTAGTACTCAGAGCCTTCAGTTGCCAAGTTGATACCAGTATCTAAATATGACAAACACTTATGTATGAGAATGTCACAATAAAACTTTTAATTTTGTATCATCGCTTTAAAATTGAGAGGGGGAAAGAGAAGGGAAGGGAAGGGAAGAGAAAGGGAGGAGAGAAGAGAGGAGGGAAAGGGAGGGGGAGGGGAGGGGAGGGGAGAAAAAAAGGGGGAGAGGAAAGTAAGGGGGAAGGGAGGAAGAGAGGGAAGGAGGAAGGGAAAGAGGAAGCAAGCAAGCAAAACAGAAAGTTTGAGGCCAATCTGGACTTCACGAGACCCTATTTCCAAAACCAAACAAAACCCAAATCTCAAAGGTCACCTATGAATGCCTGGAGAGTTAGTAAATGTGTGAATAATCATAGGAATGGCCCCATGTGCTTGCTTCACATTTTGCCTACATAAGCTCTTCAAATAAACAGCTCAGTCCAAGAAAGAGCAGCTGAGAGTGGGATCCCAACTTTACTGAATGAGGGAACCAATCCACAGAGATATCCCAGGAGGGAAACAAAGGAGACCACAGCGCTCCCTAGACACACACACACACACACACACACACACACACGCACACACGCACGCACGCACTACATGCATGCACACATGCATGCTTACACACATATGCAGGCTCACACACATGCATATGCACATGCATGCTCATACACATGCACACACACACATGCATACACACATGCGTGCACACCCATGCACATGCACGCACGGCCATAATGAATGATGGAGGAGGATGCATGGGTGTCTGGGGACACCTGTGAGTCTGTAGTCAGAGAAGCCTGGGAGAGAAACAGCGTGAAGCAGGAACAGAGAGATTCTTGCCCTCAGAGCCAGCACATGGAAAGGGCCTGTGGCTCCAGTTGAGCTGACAAAGCAAACGACTTTTAAAGCAGAGCACCCATAGGGAGTCAGGAGGTGTGTCAGGAACTCTGGACATTTTTCTCGGGCCAATGGGAAGCCACTGAAATGAATGAGTGGGCATCGTATGACTAGATTTGCATTTCTAGAGAATTCTCCGCTCCTCTGTGACAGCTCTGAGACTGGATGATCTTGCTTCAATGTGTCCTAAAGCCATACACAGTTTCTTGGCTTCCACAGTGCAATGAGTGTCTCGTGGTCGAGTAGGTGGATGAATGGATGGATGCGTGGGCGGGTGTGCAGGTGAATGGTTGAATGGACAGATGGATAGATGGATAGATGGATGAATGGGCAGGTGGGCGAGTGGATGGATGGATGGATGGATGGATGGATGGATGGATGGATGGATGATGGATGGATGGATGGAGGAGATGGATGGATGGATGGATGGATGGATGGATGGATGGATGGATAGATGGATGGATGGATGGGATGGATGGATGGGAGGATGGATGGATGGATGGATGGGAGAATGGATGGATGGATGGATGGATGGATGGATGGATGGATGGATGGATGGATGGATGGATGGATGGACGGACAGACGGATGGACAGATGGATGAATGGATAGATGGGTGAGTGGATGGGCCAGTGGATGGGAGATAAATGAGTGGATGGATGATGCAGGAATGACAGCAATTCTGGAAGTCAGAGATCTGTCAAGAAGCCACAGTAGCTGGGTGGGGACACACACCTATAATCCCAGCAGGCCAAAGGCAAGAGGCCTGGAGTTCATGAGTTTGAAGCTGACCTGGACTACATAGTGAGTTAAAGCCTGGCTCAAAGTGAGACCCTATAAGACCGTATTGAGAAGGAGCAGGAGGAAGAGGAGGAAGTGGAGGAGGAAGAGAAGCTCACACTCAAATCAAGTAGGAGTGGAATAAAAGAAACATTCTTTACAGTGTATCTCTGGCTTTCGATCCTCCTGCCTCGGCTTCCTGAGCACTGAGATTATAAGCAAACATCCATACTCCTGGCTAAAGGAAAGTGTTTCACAAAAATAAGAAGCTAGCAGGTGCAAGACAGAGTCAGGATGTGGAGGGGAAAGAGGCTGGTAGCAAGGGATTCTGGGCTGCTGTAGGAACAGACAGCTCAAGGTTTGCGAAGTTTTACTGATGATCTTGTCCATCATGTTATGAACTTAGCATTTACTGACATTTTAAGAGAGACAATTATTTGTCGTGGTGGCGCTGGTGTGGGCTGGGGTGGGACGGAAAGCTTTCCAGTAGTATCCCTGACCTAGACCCAGCAGATGTGAGGAATAGCTCTGTCTGGTTCCCTCAGCCCAGATACCAATGGGACGGCAAGGAGCGGCCCTGGATCACTGGGCTGCGACATCCCTGGCTCCCTCAGACCCAGAGCTGGACTTGCTGACTGGAGCCCACGTGGGCCTTCCTCCCCTCCGAGTGCTGAGTCAGCACCAGGGCATAAGGACATTTTCTCATCTGCGGCTCAAAACTGCAAGAGGGAGACAGTCCCTTCTCCAGCCACATCTATCACAACATCTTAGTCACGCAGTTTTATTGAGGTCTTCAAAACTACTTGAAAGGGGAGAAGGGAGACTAGAGAAATGGCTCAGGGGTTAAGATTCTGCCTCCCAAGCAAAGTCCTGAGTTTGGATTCCAAGTCCCATGTAAAACCACCAGGCAGAAATGGCAGCAGCCTGCACTTCCGGTTCTAGAGGGCAGAGTTTGGGAAATCCCAGAATGAAGCCAAAAGGAGGTAGAAGCAATCCAGGATGATTCCTGAAGTCACCCTTGGTCCTCCACAGGGACTCAGTGCTCTCTGAGACACGCACACAATAAATGAATAAATAAATCAATCTCAAAACCACGGGAAGCGCCTCCTACGGGATCTGAGTAGATTCACCTTTCAAGATCTGTTAGGGTTAGCTCTAGGGTCCCCAGGGACCCAGACCCCAAGTGGGCACAGTGCAGGGTGGATGTTCAGTTCCTCTCTACCAAACGCAGGGTGGCCGTGGGAAAACCAAACAGGACAGAGGATGACTCAGCCTGCAAGTGGGGACCAGGAAGGGAGAAGAGGTGCACCCCTCTGAACAGCCAGTGAGATACCGAAACCTGAGTCCCCAGGGAGATCTAGAGACCACGCAGCAAGCACTGGCTGGGGGCAGATGTCAGGAACCCAGATTCTCCACGGGCGGCTGAGTCTCACCTGCTCACCATGCTTTCCCCAAATCAACTTCCCAAGAGTACTAATCTGAATGTTCTGGATCATAGCTTTCCTAAACAAATAAATGCTTTTTAAACTTGAAAAAAAAAAAGAAACCCAGATTCTCAGAACACACACACACACACACACACACACACACACACACACACACACACACCCTTCCAGGTCAGAGTCTGAATTTGACAAGATTCCCCGAGGACGAGGATGGCCAAGGTGAGGTCTGGCAGACAACACTGTGGTCCACAGACCGGCTAAGAATTGGTGTGTTTATTTTGTCTCTGTGAATCTTCTAGAAGGAATATCATGGTTTTTTGTCTGTCTGCCCGTCCTCTATCTGAGACAGAATCTCATGTGTCTTAGGCTAGACTCAAACTCTCTGGGTAGCAGAGGATGACTTCAAACTTCTGATCCTCCTGCTTCCACCTTCCCCACATGTGCCCCCACAGGTAGTCTGTTTCATGCGTGGCTATGCAAACATATTATCTCTCTAGCTACAGCCTCAGCCCACAGGCCGCACCTGAAACATAACTTTTGTTTTGACTTTTAAGGAAAAAAAAATTCTCTTCTGCCACTTCTGCAAGGAGATGCAACATTGATCCTAAATCAACTGTTCTCGATTGTCCTGGGGAACTTGGACCACCACGTGACTTTCAGAATGATTGAAAACTCCAAAGCATTTTACAGTGTTGTCTATCTATATTTACTCATGCAAAATGAAAACAAGAGAGAGAGAGAGAGAGAGATTATAAACTATTTATGCAGCATATATGTGCATGTGTGTGTGTCAGAGGCCACTGTTTGTCCCTGTGGAGGACCAAGGGCAACTTTGGAAATCATCCTGGATTGCTTCCACCTCCTTCTTGCTTCACTCTGGGGTTTCCCAGGCTTGCACACTAGGAGCACAGGCTGCTGCCATTTCAGCCTGGTGTTTTTTTACATGGGACCTAGGATCTGAACTCAGGACCTTCTGCTTGGGAGGTCTTAACCCCTGAGTTATCTCTCCAGTCCCACTCTCTATTTTATTGTTAAGGCAGGGTCTCTGGGTTGAACCCAGAGCTCACCCATCAGCCAGGCCAGATAGCCAGCTTGCCCTGTGGACCCCCTGTCTCTAACTCTCTGGTGCTGAGAAAGGCAGGCAGCCGCCATGCCCACCCAGCATTTACGAAGTTTTGGGGATCCACACTCTGGACCTCACAATTTATCCACTGAACCATCTCCCCAGCCCCTCACATTCTTTTCTTGGTATAGAATGCAACTTGTCAAATCTCACTTTATAAAAACTCAGAGTGATAGAATTCTTTTGACACTTCTCAATGAGTTTGGATTACAGAAAGGAGGCTTTCTCTTTGTGAGACAGCAACTAGTGTGACTGGGACGTCTTCATTAGATGACTCATCAGCAAGAACCTTTCAACAGAATGTAGTGCCCCCCCACATACAATGTGTTTTTAATTTCATTCTTAGCAAGGCTATAACAAAGACAGGAAGGTGCTAACTTATCACATGGGCGTCTAACAAAATAAACAGACCTCCTCAGAGAAAGTGGATGTTCTATGACAACCCCCAAGACTTTACCACACTGCCCATGACTTGTTCGGCAGAATCCTTGGCTACAAGAAAACAGACGCCCACGCTGGCTGGTTTAGGCAGATCAACTGCCAAAAAGATTACCACACAGTCAGAACCTCCAAAAGTGGTTCTTCAGAGACCTTATCTGAAGGTAGAGTGTTTGTGGATGTCAGTTAAGATAAAATGAAGTCACATCCCACAATGATTGGGGTCTTCAGACAAAGAGGGAGGGTGACAGAGAGCCACACACAGGGAACCTGGACACGTGATGTAGGAGGCAGAGACTGGAGTCACGTGTCTGCTGAGTCAAATATCAGGGACACTCAAATATCAGGGATCCTGGCAGCCGTCAGACACCGGGAGGAAGGCGTGGGGTGGATTCTCCTGGGGAGCTTCCAACAAGGGCTGACTGCCACTCTAGCCTGCCAAGCTACGTGAGAAGACACCTCTGCTAATCCAAGCCTCTGAGGGACAGCAGTTCTAGGACAGAAGCACAGAGGTGACAGAATGTGATCTTAGCAAGGCTTCCAGAAATGATGTCCTTCATCACATGGAAGCGTCTCCAGAGGAGAGCTGATGTCACCCGGGGATCCTGGGCCCTGCGAACCACAGCAAGAGAACCAAGCTTCCCACGTGTGCGGGCTCAGAATGGTTGTCCCATTCGCAGGTGATTGTGTGGGTACCCGCGTGAGGGAGGCCTTCTCTTTGCTCTCACGCCTGCTAAAGCCCAAAGTTACCAAGGCTAGAACTGGTGGCCAACACGTGTAGTCTAAGTCCTTGGAAGTATGAGGCAGGAGAGTTGCCTTGCGTTCAAGTCCAGTCCCTGGGCTATGGAGTGAGACTCTATCTCAAAAATTTAGATAGATAGATAGATAGATAGATAGATAGATAGATAGATAGATAGATAGATAGATAGATAGATAGATAGATAGACAATAGATAGATAAGATCTGGAGAGATGGCTCAGGGCTTAAAGCCTTTGTCTCTCAAGCATCCATTGAACTCAGATCCCTAGATCCCATGTAAAAATGCCAAGCAGATATGGTGGTAACCTGTAATTCTGGAAAATTCTGGAAAACAGAGCCAGGGAAAACACAGAGCTAAGCAATAAGGAAGCAGAGCAACCCAAGATGATTCCCCATATCACCCTTGGGCCTCCACAGGCACACAGAGACACACAGGCACACACAGAGACACACACACGTAAAAGGGGGGGGTGTTGGAGGAGTGTTCATGCATGCTATGGTGCACAGGTAGAGATCAGAGGACAGCTTGAACCCCCAGAGCCATACCACCAACCCCTGGATTGTTTTCTCATCAGATTTGAATAGTAGAGTCCCAGAACAAATGTTCCCCAAAATCTAAACTATTGGTGGAGTCCCTTGTCTCCTCCAACCTGTAATATGCTCTAGGGACTGAGCAGTCCCCGGCTTGCATGGAAGTGCTTTCACCACTGAGCCGTCCATAAGCTCGTCAAAAACCTCAACTATGTGCTCCTGAGACTTGCATACAGGAAGAATGTTGCTCTCGGGTGTGAGTGGTGCCAGTCACGGTGTGTCCCGAGAAGGAAGTGCTGGCCCTACCCAGGGAGCTAGCAACAGATGTAGATGCCCCAGACCTGTAGCATCTGGATGAAATTTCCTGCAGAACCTCGCATTTCTGAGCTGCTGCTCGGCTATCGGAACTGAAGCGGAGTCTGTCAGTGGCAAAGAGGCAGTCACTACAGAGAAGGGTGGTCACTACAGAGGGGGTGGTCACTGTAGAGAGGGTGGTCACTACAGAGGGAATGGTCACTACAGAGAGAGTAGGGTGGTCACCTCAGAGAGGGGTGGTCATCACGGAGAAGGATACAGAGGAGTGGTCACTACGGAGAAGAGTGGTCACTACAGAGAAGATTGGTCACTATGGAGAAGGGTGGTCACTATGGAGAAGGGTGGTCACTATGGAGAAGGGTGGTCACTATGGAGAAGGGTGGTCACTACAGAGAAGGGTGGTCACTATGGAGAAGGGTGGTCACTATGGAGAAGGGTGGTCACTACAGAGAAGGGTGGTCACTATGAAGAAGGGTGGTCACTACAGAGAAGGGTGGTCACTACCGAGAAGGGGGGTCACTACGGAGAAGGGGGGTCACTACGGAGAAGGGTGGTCAGTATGGGGAGGGGTGGCCAGTATGGTCTCCTCAGTAGCCCTCAAAGTCCGTCTCCCTCGGTTGTGGATTTCTACCCTCTCCACGAGGCCCCGACAGTCTAGAGCCTGTGCTTTCCTAGGCTGGAGTCGCAAACGGGTTGTGCTTGGAGCTGGACAGAACTGGTCTTGCCTACTGCCCTGGGCCTCAGGTTGCTTAAGTACACACAGGGTCCAGACAGGAAAGACTCGTCAGAGAGGACAAATTCAGCTGCAGGAAATGGCCTGCCGAGAAGCAATTTACACCCACATCTGGAGATCCTGTGTGGGGTCAGAGGACAAAGGGCATCTTCAAAGTGTCCTGGTCCCCAGGGTGTTTCTTGCCACCTTGCCTGGGCTGGCCTGCCCTCCCTAGGTGATTTTAACGTGCCTGCTGGACATCTTATCTTGATTCAGGCAAGAAGAAAGAAGGACCCACCTCCTGTTCACCTCTTTGATCAGAGGACCGACCATCTTTATCAGACGCAAGTCCTGGCAGAATTCAGTTTCAAACTCACTGGTGGGGGCCTGGGGACGTGGCTCCGTGGTAAGAATGTTTGCTGTAGGGCTGGAGAGGTGGCTCAGGCGTTAAGCCTCCGCCTTGCAGGCGGAAGGTCCGGAGTTCGGATCCCAGATCCCACGTATAGACGCCAGGCGGAAGCGGGGGGGGGGGGGGGGGCTGCGCTTCTGGTCCTGGTAGGACGGAGCCTGTGAATCCCAGGGCAGAAGGAGGTGGAGGCGTCCATGGTGGTTCGCAAATTTGTCCATGGTTCTACACATACACAGACACACACATACACACACACACACAGACCCGCACGCGCACATAGACACAGTTGAAGAAATAATAATAATAATAAAAAAATTAAAAAAAAAAAAGAATGTTTGCTCTACAGGCATGAGGGCCCACGTTCGAGTCCAGGGCACCCACATAAAAAGGCAGTTCTGTGTGCCTGGTGAGTTTAGACACCCCAGGAACTTGCTGGCCAGTTACCCTAGCCAAAATGGCAAGTTTCTGGTTTGGTAAAAGACTGTCTCAAGAAAATAAAACACAGAGCAATAGAAGACACTTAACAGCCTGCTTTGGATTCCATGTGCACACATGGGCACGGGTGTCTAGTTTCACATGCACACACACATACATACACACACACTCTATATATATATATACACACACATACACACACTCTATATATATACTCACTCTATATAAATATATATATACTATATATACATATACACATATATACACACATGCACACAAGCATACAACACATATACATATATACATATGCACATGTACCACACACATGTATTCACACTTATACAACACACAAACAAAACCACACATACAAACACATACCACATATACCATACACTATACCACACACACACATGCATATACATATATATCACATACCAAATGCATACATGTATACCACACATACAAACACACACCACATGCACACACAAACGCTGCATTGTGTGTTACTTATCTTGGGGGAAGAGCGCATGTGCAGGCACACAGTGCCGCTGTGCACGTGCGGAAGGTTGAGGACAACTTTCAGGAGTCTGTTCTCTCCCTCCACCATGTGGGGATGGGGTCAGAAGCCAGGTGGCCAGATTTTCTCCTAGATGTTTTATACACTAAGCCATCTCTTCAGTCCAAAAATTAATATTAAAATAAATGCTTTGTCTGAAGCCGGCATTTGTGGTCACCCAGAGACACTCGCTGGCAAAGGACCAGGGATTACACGTGACTGCCTGAGGCCAGGGAAGCTCTTTAGGAAGGGTCAGGTGATCCGCAATCAGTGCTTTAGTACGACCATATGAGACAGGGTCTTATTTAGTCCAGACTGACTTTGAACTGCCCGTGTAGCTGAGATGTGCCTTGCTCTTGATCTTCTGCCTCTGCTTCCCCGTTGCTGGTACCACAGGGCTGAGACTCATGAGGACTATGATCTCACTCATGCCCATTTATCGGAAACTTCTGGGCCACATACAGTGTCCATCCCACCACTGGCTCTCTCTAGGGGCAAAACATGACCTGTGTCTATCTCACACATAATGTAGCCCTTCTGGGTGCTAAATGACAACTCATACACAAATAGGTGTAGATAGGGTTTGATCTTCAAGCTGTGGATTCTCTAGCCAGGCTTTAAGAGATCAGGAGCCAGAACTGGACAGAGGAAGGAAGGAAGGGAGGGAGGGAGGGAGGGAGGGAGGGAGGAAGAGAGAAAGAGAGGAGAAAGGAAGAGAGAAAGAGAGGAGAAAGGAAGAGAGAAGGAAAGAGAGAGAGAAAGAGAGAGAGTCAGAAAGAGAAAGACAGATGAGAGAGAGATAGAGATGATAGATATATGCTAGAAATATGAAATAGGTAGGTAGGTAGATTGAAATAGATAAATAAATAGATAATAGAAAAATGAAATAGATAAGCAGAAGATAGATAGGTAGATAGATAGATGACAGATTAAATTGGTAGGTAGATGATAGAAAGATGATTGATAGATGATAAAAAGACTAGATATTAAGTGTGCATGCATGCATGTGTGTGTGTGTGTGTGTGATCAGTTCTTAGCAGCACAGGAAATAGCTTGTGCCTACTACTAAGTAGATAGCAATCAGTATCTTATAAATTTAGTTATAATCTAGTTTATTAATTTGCGCTTGGGAGAAAAAGTGAAGCAGAGGAGGACAGAGGTGCACAGAGGACCCGCACCCTCTCCAGCCCTTCAGAAGAAGATGCTCTGCCCTCAGCCAATTTCTCCTTGTGCTACTACCTCAAAAATCTGAAAGTGGGGTGGAATCATTCCTCTGGTGAGCCCCACCCTGTCCTAAGGCTCAGGCTGGTCTGGAGAGCGCTCTGAGGTCCTTGTGTGCGGTCTGCTCACAGGAACACCCCAGCCAGACCTAGCTCCAGGCTGGCACACAGCTCCATGGCAGCGTTGTGAGGCGCTGGGTTGCATTCACACACACGTGCCTGTGTACACACACACACACACACACACAAACACACACGCATGCACACACTATGTGCTTATAATCACATGTGTGCGCACACATACACACATGTATGCATACACATGTGCACACATACTCATCTACTCCACTTCGGAGAAAATAAATGTTGTTTTTGCTCTCTTTTCTTATTTTGGACACTTATTTTGTGCCTGGCTTTCCCAAGGTGCCAGGATTTCCAACCTTGGGCCCTTAGGTCTGTCTCCCATTTTTCTCTGTTGTGATGTCAAATCCCCACATAACTTTGCATCTCTGTAAGGATCCTAACTCATGTCCTCTCTAGGGACATGCTTCCCAGACCCCGCCTCTGCCGTCCTAGGCAGCAGGATGGCTCCAGGACCCTGAGACACGAGGCAAACAGCCCTGGGAACTTCACTGCCTTGCCCAATGGGCCACCTTCCAGAAAGGGGGAGGAGGCAGCTGCTTGGCGTGCTCAGCTCCAACAGGGAAGGGAGGTGTAAGAAGGACACTTCCTCTTTGACCCAGACTGCTCCTCTTGCTGAATTAAAATTTTCATTTAGCATAGGCAGACTTCTTCCTCTTTAGCTCAGATTTCCTCCTGCCAGGCAGAACAGAAATCTGCTGTACACACTTGACAAAATACAAAAAGGTCTCATTTGGGGCTGGAGAAATAGCTCAGGGGTTAAGCCTTTGCCTCATAAGCAGAAGGACCTGAGTTCAGATTCCATGTAAAAATACTGGACAGAAATGACAGCCTGCACTTCCCGCCCTGGAAGTTAGAACCTGGGAAACCCCAGAGCAACGAAATGAGGAGGTAGAGCAATCTAGGGAGATTCCCAAAGCCAATTTTGGGCCTCCACAGGCATACATACTCAAGTGCCGTCTTGTGTACACACACACACACACACACACACACAGTTCTTTTAAAAAAGTTCTGGCCAGCTGAGCAGAAGATGGAGTGAATCACATGGTCCTCCACCGGGTTTTCAAGGAGACCCCTCCCCAAAGAGAGTTTTCCAAACTACTCCAATCCCCCTTCCCCCCACTTCTTCCTTTCCAAAATCCCAATGGCTTTGTTCCCAGCTCACAGAAAACTCAGGAAGCTACACCTAAGTCGTTCTCCATCCTTTTCTGAGCCCAAGATGAAAGGCGTAGAGAGGGAATGACTCCACTTGAGGATCTCATCCGGAGGAGCTGGCAGGAGACACAGGTGGGGGGGGTCGGGGACAGGGATTAGGGGTGACTACGGATCTCTGGATAATGTGACCACCTTCTCTTTCCATGAGTCAGCATCCTCTGGCTGAAGGAGAAATTGAAAACAAGATGTGGTAAGAGGTGTAGCTGGGCAGAGGATGCCTGGGGTCTATGCTGAGCTGTGAAATGTAAAAAGTCTTGCAGCTGGCAGGGACATAAAGGAGGATGCCTTTCTCGGTGGTCTATGAGCTGACCTAGAACACTTGCTCAGGCATGAATCAGGTTGGGCACAAGTGGGTTTCGATGAAGCACAGTGGGTCCACAAGTGAAAAGATCTGGAAATCGAAGAGATCCTGGCAGGGGAGATGAAGGGCTAAAAGGGGAAAAGGAGGGGGATGGGATGTGGGATGAAAAGTTGAAAATATCATAAAGCCACTATATCTATGTATAGGACATTTAAAAATAATTAAAAATAAATACAATCTTTAAAAGAAAAAAGAAGGAGCTGCTGTTATTCTACATGTTGCCGATACTTTCATGACCAAACGGCTTATAGAGGAACAAGGGATTTATTTTGGCGTACTTTTGTCTGCTCCTAGTTCTTTCTCCAGCTCGCCAGGAGAGTCCACACCAACACTAGTGGCTGAGGGAACTGATCACACCGTATCTACTGGGCTGCTGAGAAAGAGCAGTCCTTACTTGCCACACCAGCGTGTTTAGCCAAGTCTACAGAAGGATGCCAACTTCCTGAACCAGCTCCCTCCATCTTATTCACCTGCCCCCCAGGGCCAAGTCCCGCCCACCCTGGGCTGGGTCTCTCCCATCCATCAAACAATCTTCTACAGGCTTGCTTGGAGCTTAACTAACTACTAATTTCTCCCAACGGTGCTTAGAGCCTTCGGTTGCCAAGTTAACACCTGTGTCCCCGACTACCACAGAAGGGAAAACTTACAACGAGAGGTGTGTGTTCCTAACCTGTGCTTAATGGGTTAATAATCCCCTGCTTATGGCCTTCCCCTCACAAAGTTCATTCGATCCCTTCTCAAAGGATTCAGGCAAGAGGGAGACAGGTGTGCAGAAACCAGAGCCTTTCAGAAAGGGGTGAGAGTGTTTAAAGCAAAGCATCATGGGAGAGGCGGTGGAACAATTTAGGTTTGGAGATGCAAAGCCACCTGAAAGAACATACCCCACAGGACACATTCAGAGAAACACTCTGTCACCATTTACAACATCAAGTGGTCCTACCGTGGAAGCAAAAGACAGGTGTGTCTGCAAGATGGCTCAGCAGGTCAGGCACCTGCTTCCAAACCTGAGTTGGATTCCCAGAAGCCCACATGGTGGAAGGAGAGACTTGACTTCTAGAAGTTGTCCTCTGACCTCCACCTGTGCACTATGGCATGTGTGCTTGCTCCCTCTGTATTCTCCCCATTCTCTCTCTCTCTCTCTCATGAAAGAAAAAAAATCCCCATTTTGAAAAGTAATAGTTGTGCAAAGACTAAGGCGTGCAGGTAAGAAATACCCATATGGCCATCTCCTGGAACGAGGGGGCACTGAGAACTGCTAATGTCTGTTATGTGTGAGGGAGAGGAGTATATGTTTATTTTCCACTGAAATTTACAGCTGATTCTTTAAAAAAAAATCTACTGAAAATTACCCATGATAGACCTTTTCAGTTACAAAAAAGTACGCAAGGTATACCCCAAATGTCTGCCATGACACCCGGTAAGGTGCTTGAAACAGACGTCTGTGGGGACACAACACACTAGCCAACAATTACAGCTCTGAGGAGCTCACAAACGATTGCAGTGAATTTCTTTTTCATATTTTTAGCTTATTCATTTACTTGAAATACAGAGAGAGAACACGGACCAGCATGTGAGGTCAGAGAGCAACCTTCTGAAACCCGTTCTCTCCTTCTGACATCCCAACTCTGGAGACTGAACTCAGTTCTACAGGGTTACATACAGGTGCCTTTAGCCACTGAGCCCTCCTGCCAGCCCAGTGGGCTTAATATTATTGTACTGTTTGAACCACTTAATAATATTACTTTTGGGGGGCTGGAAAGGTGGCTCAGGGGTTAAGCCTCTGCCTTGCAGGCAGAGAGGTCCTGAGTTCGGATCCTAGACCCCACATATAGACACCAGACAGAAATGGGGGCGGCCTGCGTTTCTGGTCCTGGTAGGGCAGAACCTGTGAATCCCGGAGCAGAGTAAACAAGGAGGAGGTGGAAGTGTCCATTGTGGTTCCCGAATTCGTCCGTGGTTCTACACACACACACACACACACACACACACACACACACACACACACACAATTGAATAAATAAAAAAAAATTACTTTCCAACTTAATTTTATTTTCTGTGTGTGTCTGTGTGTCTATGTCTATCAGAGGACACTGTGTGTGCCCATGGAGGCCCAAGGGTGACTTTGGGAATCAACCCGGATTGCTTCTACCTCCTATTTGGGCCACTCTGGGGTTTTCCAGGTTCTGCCTTCCAGGGCTAGAAATTCAGGTCACCACTATTTCTGCCTGGCATTTTTGTATGGGATCTGGAATCTGAACCCAGGACCTTCTGTTTGTGAGGCAGAGGCTCAACCCCTGAGCCATATCTCCAGGTCGATATTACTTT
This sequence comes from Typhlomys cinereus, assembly GCA_023101885.1. Classification (NCBI taxonomy): domain Eukaryota; kingdom Metazoa; phylum Chordata; class Mammalia; order Rodentia; family Platacanthomyidae; genus Typhlomys; species Typhlomys cinereus. The sequence goes on along the minus strand of JALPQD010000245.1, from coordinate 2,269,788 downwards.
TTCTTTTTAAGAAAACAAATAAAAGAATGCAGCAGTCAACGGAAGTGACTGAAAACACCCACGCAAAATGAAATTGACACAGAAGTCAAGCCCAAGCATGACTGGAGAGAAAGTTCTGTTCTTTGCTTCCTTGACCTGAGATGTCATTTAGTATCTCTAAGCCAGTCCCCAGGGACAGCTCCAAATGGCTCTCTTCTCCAGGTGTCCTCTTCCTTTGTTCCTGCAGAGGGAGGGAAGGCAGCAGAAGCTTCGGAGCAGCCACCTAAGATTCAGCCTGCGTTTGCTTTGCTGGCTGTCCACTCCATCTCCCCCCCACATGTCGTAACTTAGTCACGACATGACTTGGCTGGAGAGTTCTGTGAATACGGTCCTTCCTAAAATACTGAGGGTCGTCCCTGGCTCACCTGCTGGGAGAGCAAGCAGTGTTTAGAATCTCCGGGAAAGCCCAGGCCCTTCCCAATTAGCTCTAGGAACGAGTTCTATTTCCTCCAGCTTGAGGAGAGAGAGAGAGAGAGAGAGAGAGAGAGAGAGAGAGAGAGAACACGTGAGAAATAAAAAAAAAAAGTCTTCATGCGTTTAAAGTCTGGTTTTGGGGCGGTCCCACTGCAATGTGCCTACAATAAACAGCATTTGCAAATGAACCCTGCTTTTTCCGGCAGTGATAGTGAACCCTTAAGTCGGATAACAGCCCTAATCACTTCTGCATGTGCAGCCTTTCGGGCAAGGAAATACTGAGAACAGAGTTTATAATTTATTGAATCCACAGCAGTTCCGGGTGGTGTGCTCTGCTTCCAAAATGCTCTGTTGCTGAGGCGGAGTGAGGGTGTTGGGGGAGGTGGGGTGACTCCTGGCTCCCAATTGTTGTTGGGACGGGTAGTTTTCAACCCTGAGTTTACCACTTCAAGGGGTTTTATCCAGGAGGGAGGGGTCGAATTTGGAAACCAATTCTGTGCAAAAAAAGGTTTGAAACTGGAAGGGGGAGGGAGCCACACCCCAACTTCCTCAGAGGAGTCTCGATTCCCGGTTCATTTTGATCTCCGGGAAATGTCAAGGTGGAGTCCCCAGAAATCACTTCCACACCTTTCGATTTAGGTGAACCGCTACAACAGAGTCAGAATCCAGACTTGTCTCCCAAAACAGGGGTGGGAGGAGGTAAATAGGGTGGGGGTGGAGGAAGAAAGGAAAACTCCTGACATTTGCAAATGCTGTTTATTGTAGGCACATTGTCCGACACACACATATCTCCAGGGCCTGATTGAGTATTAGAAGTCGCATGGGGGGGTGGAGTAGGGGTTAATGTCTGCTTTTCATGGCCAGAATCACCAGCTTAGCCCGCAGAGCCTCACACACCCAGCGCTGGATTTGGGCGGCTCTAAGAGGTCTCTCTCTTTCATGTTCAGCCAAATTATCTGCCAGAATCTCTTTTCAAGTCTAAGAAGAGAGGAGAGGGAGAGGGGGAGGGGGAGGAGGAGGGAGAGGGAGAGGGAGAGAGAGAGAGACTCCTCCCCTTTCTGCATGGAGTTAATTACTATATATTCTGAGGGGCAGGGGGAGGGGCACACCGAGCAGAAGTAACAGACAGAAACAAGGCTAGTGTATTGGATCTGTCTCTTTGGTAGCTTTGGGGAGTTTTTGTAAAAGGTTTGAGGATCACACACACCAATGGGGTGGCCCCGAAGTGGGGCAGGCAGCCCTAGGACCTAGCAGTTGTTATTGTTGATATGTTTACTATTGTGCGGGCGTTTGGCTGTGAGACCTTAGACCAGAGACCAGCAGCCCCGAGCTCCTGCTCAGGTCTGGCACGTGGAGGTGACGGGAAGCCCGGAAGAAATTGCTGGAAAGTATTGGCGGCAGCCTCGCCTCCCCGCCAAGACCTGCAACCTCTGCCATTTTGGCTCTGATCTTGGGGCACAGCGCGCTCTGCCTGTAACACTGGAGATCACCCATCCGGAGTACTGGGGTGTCTCTCTCTCTCTCTCTCTCTCTCTCTCTCTCTCTCTAAGGTCCAGACACTTCGGCTTCTGTGCTTGGGTGAACCAACACACACACACACACACACACACACACACACACACCCAAGCAGCACTTTCTGATGAGGCTCCCAGGTTTCCAGTTCCTCTTCTGGAACCGAGGAAGAAAGGGGAGGGAAGAGCGAAGGAGAGGAGGGGGGAGGCATGAGAAAGGAAGCGGCATTAGCGTCTATCCATACAATTCTCCAATTATAGGGACCCACTCTGGGAGGAAGATGTGCTAGCCCGGTCAGTCTGAACCCAGCACCCAGAGTGTAAGCAGACAATTACTTTATTGAAATCTTTCATTTCTTTGCTGTGTCTTTTGTCATTGATGCCGTTTGTGGCTTTGTTTCCCTCCTCTTCCTCGTCACCCCCACCCACCCAGCCAGCAAGTCTGAGCCGGAAACGATTGGAGATTAGTTAACTGCAAAACCCATCAACGGTTTGTGTTTTGTTTGGGATTTGGTTTGGCTTGGTTTCCCAGAGGTGGGGAAAAAATCCAGGTGAAAGAGAGCGGTAGAAATTTATGGATGGAAGAAGGAAGAAAAGGAACTGCTGTCCCCCGAAGACTCAAAAACCTTCAACATAACAGTCTTTTGATCTTTCCCAGCTGCTTCTACTGCCAGAAAGGAAGGCGTCCATCTATTGCTGGGGGGTAGGGGGGGAGGGGCTCTGCCTCTGTTGTACCCTGCTGGCTGATGGATGCCTGCATAATTGGCATGTAACCTGCTCTATTAACGGTATAGACAGATACGTGAATTAGCAGAATCCCTATAACATGTGCTGCGCATTAGCTGAGAGCCAATTCTATCCGTTTGAGGAGGGATCCATAAATAATGGGCAAGTTCAGTACTTGCCTGTAAATAAGAATTAAACGTGTCATGGTTCACACCAAAAGTGGTCATCACTGACGAAGCAGGATGGGGAAGGTTTGAGGCATGGTGGGGGTGGGGGGGTAAGAGGGGTAGGGAGCTGCCTAAATTGGAAATGTTTAAATCTGGGGAGTTGCTATTTAGCGCCTCCACTCAGCTCCAGCAGGATGATGTTGTGTTACAGGAGTATGCCCCGCTGTGGTTTGAAAGGGAGAGAGGGGTAATACACAATACATGCTTCTGAGGGCTTGGTTAGCCCCCCCAGTCATTTGCATGAAGGAAGTCTTGCACTACTAGCAGCTGGACTTCCTGGGCTTAGAGCACACCCCCATAGACTGGGGGGGGGGGATCTTCTCTGGAACGTGAGGAGGGCAAATTCTCTCCACTAAGGGCTGATAAATTATTGCTTGTAAAATGTCCGGAAAAGTGCAGACTATGAGTAGTTTCATGCTTCCAATGTAATGAATATGGGACCAAAGTGGTTTTAGTCTGTATATTGTAACTGTCAATAGCTGGGAAGATCAATGTTACAACAATTATTTTTTAAAATGAAACAGAAGAGGGTAGAATAGAATAGAATAAAATTGGACAGAACAGGGTAGAACAAAATAGAACAGAACAGAATAGGACAAGGTTTTTTTTTTTTAGTTTATTTACTCTGTGTGTGTGTATGTGTATGAGAGAGAGAGAAAGAGAGAGAGAGAGAGGGCACAGAAGCCCAAGGGTGAGTTTGGATATCATCCTGGATTGCTTCTACTCCTTCTTACTTCACTCTGGGATTTTCCAGGCTCTGCCCACCAGAGCTGGAAGAGCAAGCCACTGCCAGTTCTGCCTGGCATTTTTACTTGGGACCTGGGATCCAAACTCAGGACTTTCTGCTTATGAGGCAGAGTCTTAACTCCAGCCCCGGACAAGTTATTATTTTGTGTGTGTGTATGTGAAAATTTTTGCTACATGACTGAGAGGGGTATGTGTATATTCGGGGTTCCAGTATAAAAATGTATTTCTTTTAATAAATCAAGTGAGAGAAAATGCTGTTTGGAAGCCCGTAATCAGATGGTGTGAGGACACAGACACACACCTGTGATTTCAGTACCCAGATGTCTGAGGCAGGAGGCATGTGTGAGGCTAACCTGAATTAACCTGAATTCTGTCAGGAATAGGAAAGAAAGGAAAGAGGAGAAGAGGAAGAGAGGAAGAAGAGTATCAGGAGGAAGAAAGGGAAGAGGAGAGGAAGAAACAGAATTACTTCAAACTGGAAATGGGGCTGGAGAGAGGGCTCAGAGATTAAGCTTTTGCCTCGAAAGCAAAATGGAACTGAGTTCAACTCCTGGCCTTGGATGGCAGAGCCTGGGAAACTCCAAAGCAAAGCAATAAGGAGGTAGAGCAACTTGAGCCCCCACAGGCACACATGGTGTCCTCTTACACTCACACACACACACACACACACACACACACACACAAGAAAACCTGGAAGGAGCTATGTAGTGAGATCCGGACCAGCCTGGGTCACATGAGACCCTGTCTCAAATAAGTAAATGAATCCGAGAAATAAGAAAAAAGCATGAGTAGAAGATGGGTGGGATCGTTTTTGTCTGCCCACATTGTGGACTTCCAGGCACTGGTTCTCACCCACAGAAACCCATTTCCACGTGCTGATTCGAATAATCTTCCAGAAGTTAAAACAAAAGAGGATTTGTCACAATCCTACTTATGCGAGCAGAAAGAATGCCTTATTATTATTATTATTATTATATTTTCCAACAGACAGAGTCCCAAGTCACCAAGCTGGTTTCTAAGGCACCCCGCAGGCATGCTGGCCTAGGTCTTCCTCCTTCCGGCTCGCCCACGCTGGGGTTACTGCCCCACCCAGCTTGGAAACTTCATTTTGTGTTCTTTTGAAAGGCCCTGGATTTGATTCTGTGGGCTGTTGGGCCCTGTGCTGAATGGAGTTTTGTTCAGCGCTGGGCATCGGCATCCATCCAGTTAGAAGCAGACTGTCCCCGCTCGCCTGATGCCTGGGGATCCCTCCATTCAGCCCACCTTCATCCCTGATGCAAGCTGCTGCCATCTTTTTCCCAGGCCACCACATCAACTCCTAACTAACCCCCCTCAGCCTGACAGAGAGAGAGGAGAGAGAGAGAGAGACAGAAGGTGCGCACCCACATTCCTCAGTGCAAGAGTGAAGGTCAATTCTCCCTTTCCACCACGTGGGCTTCCAGACCTCTGGTCATGTACTAGTGCTAATTAGTCTTTTTTTATTCAATTGTGCGTATATGTGTGTATGCGTGTGTGTGTGTGTGTGTGTGTGTGTGTGTGTGTGTGTGTGTAGAACCACGGGTGAATTCGGGAACCACCATGGACCGCCTCCACCTCCTCCTTGTTTACTCTGCCCCGGGATTCACAGGCTCCGCCCTATCAGGACCAGAAATGCAGGCCGCCCCCCCCCCCCGCTTCTGCCCAGCGTCTATACGTGGGGTCTAGGATCCGAACTCAGGACCTTCCACCTACCTGCAAGGCAGAGGCTTAATTAACCCCTGAGCCACCTCTCCAACCCCACTAGTGCTAATTAGATATAGGTGCCCAGTTGACAGCTGAGGACTGTGAAGAATTAGTAGTTAAAAACAAGCCCAAAGCAAGCCCGACTAGACTAGCCATGTCTCGTCGATGTGAGAAGACAGAGCCCACCATGTAGGGGACCCTTCCTTGGACAGATGGGGATGACAGAGGGAACGGGTTCGGGAGCTTGGCATTCTTCAACAGGCTTGGACAGTGTCAGTCTGGCCAGTGAGGTTTGCCTCTCTCAGCAGTCCCCGTGGGTGTGGCGTGGCCAGTTCACTCAGCTCCTGGCGTGCTGTGAGCTCTCCTGCCCAGCTGGACTAAGAACTACAAGCAAGAATCATAAGCAAGAATAACACCCCCTTGTCCCCTTAAGTGCCTGGCTGTGAATTTGTCGGCAATATGCAGGTAACTACACGCAATGGGTCAAAACTCAGTTTGTGAGCAGGTGCCTTAGCCACTGAGCCATTTCATTAGTCCCTAGATGTGACTTAATGTGGACACCAGAGTTATTGGATTAAGAATCCCATCCACTCCAATATAACTTCCTTCAGAGAACTAGAATCCCTTTGCCACCGGTGCCCAGCAAATGGGTGCTGGCGATCCCAATTCAAATAACTCAAGGATAGACAAAGAACAATTCCCCTCAAGTTCAGCTAAGAGAGCAAATGAGTTTATTGGGGTCACTTCCAGAGTGTGGACAATTTGCAGACAGAAACCCACTAAAGTCTCTCCCCTCCCTAGCAATTAGCTGCTTTTATAGAGGAAGGGGGGGGGTCTCATAAACTTTCTCTCTCTCTCTCTCTCTCTCTCTCTCTCTCTCTCTCTCTCCACACACACACACACACACACACAGAGCTGAACTTATCCAGATCCGCCCACCAGGAAGGAAGCCACAATCAGCTGACCCGAGACCCTGCTGCCTCACTTTGTTTGCAAACAGTGTGTCAGCACACGGTCCTGTCAAACCTTCGTCACGTTCATAAGCGTGTGTGAGTCAGGGCTGGCACTGTGGGGATCGGGGTTACGCATCAAAGTCCACAAAGGACAAGTCAGTAGAGATTCACCTCTTGGGTGGTTCCACAGCTCCAAACACTTGGAAATCAGCTCTCGGCCCCTGGCTGCAGATGCCCGTGATTGGCATCTGCCTGAAGGGCTCTCCAGAGGTTTTCAAGACTGTGTCTCCAACTGAATAGATCAAAGTACATAAAGAAACACAGCTAGTCAATGTTTGATTCAGCATGCTTTTAGTGAGCACCTACTGCTTACCAGGCACTGTTGTAGTTCTGGAACTGATGGTAGCTCTGACCCATCAACCTCAAATATGTAAGATGGCAGATAACTCTTAGAAACATAAAGTCAATCCCAAGCCAAGCGTGGTGATTCAGGCTTGCCATCTCAGCACTCACGTGGCTAAACAGGGCAACAGCTACAAATCTGAGGCCAGCCTGGGCTACACAGAGAGAGCCTGTACGATAGATAAGTAGGTAGGTAGGTAGGTAGGTAGGTAGGTAGGTAGGTAGGTAGATAGATAGATAGTTAGATAGGTAGTAGATAGATAGATGATAGATACCGAGTTCAGGCTGGAGAGGGACAGAGGACATTGGTTTTTTGTTTTAAATTTTAGTGTGTGTGTATGTATGTGTATGTGTATTTATGTGGGTGTGGGTGTGGGTGTTAGGGGCACTGTGTGTCCCTGTGGAGGACCAAGAGTGACTTTGGAAATCATCCTGAATTGCTTCTACCTCCTTTTTGCTTTGCTCTGGGATTTCCCAGGCTCTGCCCACCAGGGCCAGAAATATAGGCCACCGCGGCCATCTCTGCCTGGTTTTTTCACGTGGAACCTGGGATCCGATCTCAGGACCTTCTGCTTGGGAGGCAGAGTTTTTTTTGTTTTTTTTTTTTAATAATTAACTTCTTTTTATTATTATTATTATTATTTATTCAACTGTGTGCATAAGTGTGTGCATGTGCGCGCGCGCATGTGTGTGTGTGTGTGTGTGTGTGTGTGTGTCTGTGTATGTGTAGAACCACAGACGAATTCTCAAACCACCAAGGATGCCTCCACCTCCTTCTGCCCCAGGATTCACAGGCTCCGCCCTACCAGGACCAGAAGCGTAGGCCGCCCCCGTTTCCGCCCGGTGTCTATACGTGGGATCTGGGAACCGAACTCAGGACCTTCTGCCTGCAAGGCGGAGGCTTAACCCCTGAGCCACCTCTCCAGCCCGGGAGGCAGAGTTTTAATCCCTGAGCCATCTCTCCAGCCCAAGGGCACTGGTTTATAAGTGGGACATTTTTCTAGAAACTGTACTATCAACGCTATGGGTGAGAGATTCCTCCTGGACCAGAGAGATGGTTCAAGGCACCTGTTTGTGTTCTGGAGACTTGAGTTCAATCCTCGGAAACCCACATGGTGGAAGGAGAGAACTGGACTTCTGAGAGTTGTCCTCTGACCTCCAACTGTGCACCACGCATGCATGTTGTGTCTCTCTCTTCTCTCCTTCCAATGAGTACTTCTAAGAGTGTTTAGCATTAAGTCCAGCAACATGATGCTTTCGTTTCTCAGAGGTGCGTAGCAACAGCATCATAGTGGCCACGGCTGCTACATGGACACACACATCCACTAAAGGGCTTCAGGAACTGTCCCAAATCTCTCATCCTAGAGTCTCTGCCCCTCCTCCCTGGTGGACTCAGTTTTCTGGCCTATCATTGGCTTGTTTGTCATTTGTTTTTGATACCAGCTTTGTGTGTTCTGAGACCCGGCTTACTTGAGCTCACTCAGTGGCCGGCATGAAAACTCAAAGAGATCCTCCTGCCTCAATGCCTCCAGGGGTGAAGTTTACAGACATGCTCAGCCACTTCCAGAAAAGGCAAAGATCAACAGCACTGACCCAGAGAGAGGGACCCTAGAGAGAGGCACCCCAGAATGAGGGATGGGCCACGGGTCGCAGTGTTGGCTTGAGAGGCAACAGAAGACACAGGGCCTCAGGGGGAAAAGACCAAGAGCTCAAACGGGTGTCCTTCCAGGAAATTGCAGGCTGCTCCTCAGGACTTTAGTAAAGTATTAACCTGAACCTCCAGCTGGAGCTTCTGACACCCTGATTTTACTTCCCTACCCGTCATCTCCCCCCCCCCCTGCTTATTTCCTGGGAAACATTCACATTTGGAGAGGAAAAAAAATTACCAATAACATCTCACAGTCATGATGTTAACAGGACAAGAACATTTCATTGAAGGATCTCCAGGTCCTAAAGCACTGTGAAGATAAATTTCACAGCTGGAAGAGTGTGGAGATGTTTAGAGCGGTGTGTGTGGATGTGCACGTGGGTGTGCACGTGGGTGTGCATGTGGGTGTGCACGTGGGTGTGCATGTGGGTGTGGATGTGGGTTTTTTTTTTATTTCCACTCATACAGACTTAACAGGTACACTGGTCCCCTCCCTCCCTCTGACCTCCCACCGCCCTGTGCCCCCCTCCCTTCCCCCTCCCTCCCCATCTCCAGTGCCTCCCCCTCCCATCCCCGGAGCATCCTTAAATGTGCATGCCAGACTCTCCTCTGGGTCCTACTCTCCGATGAGATGCAAGGACCCAGTGGCATTTCCCAGAACCCTTTCCTGTGTCCCACTTAAGGATAGGAACACTACTGTAGCTGTCAATCCCTTGCCTCCAAGAATCCTAGTGCCTTTAGTCCATGCTAGACTTTGTGGGGTCAGTAGTGTGTTGGATATTGTGCAAGGCATGCAAAGTCCTATTATGATTGCTTCAGCCCTAACTTGTGTGGAGTATCTTGCATATCATTGCTCCTCCCATCCTTTTGCTCTTACACTCTTACCGCCCCCCTCTTCCACAAATTTCCCTGAGCTTCAGGATGGGAAGAGATTAGGCTGGCCTAGTTCCAGGTGGTTGATATAGAGTCTCTGAAGTTCTGGATTATGGTTTATTGATTTTCTTTTGCAGTTTTGCTGCTCCTGCAATGCCCTTCACTCCATCCTGATGGGTATTGGATGTCACTCCCTGGGATCTGGAGGACTCGGATGTGGGTTTATGTGAGTGTGCATGCAGGGATACATGTGAGTGTATGTACATGTGCTTATGAGTATTCATATGTGCATGTGTGTATGTCTATGCATGTGTGTTTGCATGTACACGTGTGGGTGCATGTTCACGCTTGTGTGGGCATGCGTGTGTATGCATGTGTGTGCGTGCGTGCGTGCGTGTGTGTGTGTGTGTGTGTGTGTGTGTGTGTGTGAATGCTGGATACAAAAGCCATGTGACACTTGAGTGCTGCTCTGGCCCCTGAACTTTTTCTGGCTGCACATGAACTTTGGAATAACTGACGCAAACGTTGCTCCTTAAGGATCATCTAAGTCCCTCGGGCTTTACACTGAAGGTAGAGATTATGGGGGTGGCCAAGCCTCATGTTTAGGTTTCTCCAAGAAAAAATAACCAAGGCTGCCATTTCCAGGGACTTGGGTTCCCATGTCTTTAGTCAAAGTGGGGTGAGGACAGGAATGTTGGAACCCTCCCTCCCCAACTCCTCTACCCTTATACACCCACTCAGCTGATCTCGTCCTACCTCTACTTTGGAAATCTGAACCAGACAAGGCAGGAAAATTTATACTATGGATATCAGCACACACACCCCTACTTGAAGCTCATGCCCCCTAAGGATTTATACAACCAACAGTAGCTGGGAGGAGGGGCTCACAGGCCACGCCCCTCCCTGAGGAGATACACAGTTAACAAAAGGGGCGGGGGCTCACAGGCCACGCCCCTCCCTGAGGAGATACACAGTTAACAAAAGGGGCGGGGGCTCACAGGCCACACCCCTCCCTGAGGAGATATACAGTTAACAAAAGGGGAGGGGGCTCACAGGCCACGCCCCCTGTGGACATAATTGTAGGGGGAGTTCACAAGTCACAGCCCTTCCTGAGGACTTATACAGTTAACAGTCCCTGGGGGAGGGCTCACAGGACAAACTAACAGACAGTTACAGTCACTGGGAGAGGGGGAGACATTTTTTTTAAAACCAGAATTTCTTTATTTTAAACTTTAGTGTGTGCGTGTCCGTGTGTGTATGTGTGTGTGTGTTGTGTGTGTGTTGTGTGCCCTGTGGAGATCATCCTGGATCTCTTCTATCTCTTTTCTGCTTCACTCTGAGATTTCCCAGGCTCTATACACCAGGGCAGGAAATGCAGAACACCACCATTTCCCCCTGGCATTTTTATGTGGAACCCAAGATCCGAACTCAGGACCTTCTGCACCATCTCTCCAGGCATCAAGAGACATTTTCTTCAGGGGTGTCGCCACTGGTCAGGTGTCCAAGCCCCTGCACTTGGCTCTCACCCGTGCCTGTGCGACCCTATTGAAACTCAGTGGGTTGCTTTAAAAAGAAGACATGAAAGGAGACTAAGGAAGGGGAAAAGTGGTGGGGTGGACAAGAGCAGTGAGGGGGTGAATATGATCACACTACATTATATACACGCATGAAAATATCACAATGAAACCCACTGTTACGTTTGATTAACATGTAATAAAAAAAGAGGATATACGAAACAATCCCTGCTCCGAAAAACAAAAGCAAATTAGCACACACCTGCTGAGCCAAGCCTGCAGTAGATTACTGCTCCACAGGAAGCTCCTGCTTGGCGCCCCCCACCCTCCCCACCCCTGCCCAGCAACCGTCCCTCCTTCTGCAGCTCCCAGGTAACGTGGGGGGCGAGGGGGAGCTCTTTCCTCCTGCTTAAAATATTTCAGGGACTGTCTTTGCCTCCCAAGGCGAAGGACCTGAGTTTGGATCTCAGAGCCCACGTAAAAGTGCCACGAAGATATGATATATCACGGTTTGACACGTGAGTTGTCACCCACAGGCTCATGTGTTCAAATCTTTAATTGTTTGGGAAGTTCATGGCTCCTTTAGGAGGTGGAGCCTTACTGGAGGAAGGCAGTCACAGGGGGTGGGCCTTGAGGTTGGTCAGCCCCGCCCAGTCTGCTCTTGCAGTTTGCAGTTTGCAGCTCTTAGCCTTCATGATAGACATGACTTAAGCCGCCTCCAGCTTCTGTCAATCATCCATGCCTTTCCCACCATAATGGACTGCATTTCCCCTCTGGAGCCGTCAGCTGAATAAATCTCTCTTCCTCCCTTACGTTGTTTGAGCCTCAGTGGTATCTCACAGCAGCAAAGAAGAGTTGTCAGCACATAGTGACAGGCTGTAATTCTAGCCCTGGAAGGTGGAGCCTGGAAAACCCCAGCGCAAAGCAATAAGGAGGCAGAGCCATAGGATGATTCAAGTCACCTTTGGGCCTCCACAGGCACACACACACCAAGTGTATACATCTTTTTGCATATACACACGTACAAACACATACACATGCAGCTTACTACAACTGGCTTCAGGACAGGAGTTTGTACAAGAAGTAGTCTCCCACGGTGCCTCCCCCTCGTGCCAAGAAACTTTGTCTGGGTTCCCCGTAGGGGATTAAATATCAAGCAAGCACCTTCTGGCAGCAGACTGGTTCCGTGGGAGGAGAGTCTCACCACAACAGTTTAAAGGAAAATAAACGGTTTCTCAGAACCAGTCAAGGGCAGCTTCCAACTCAGAATACATATTCAGCAAAGGGTTAAGGTGGGAGACGGTTTCTTCTGGCTTACTATGTGAACATGTTTTGGCTCTGGAAAAGCATAGTCATGTTATCTGTAAACAGAGTCTTTAAGATTCTTAAAAATATTTCCAGTCTCCTGAAGAGGTTTTTCCTCCACTGATTATGCCAGAAGTCTAAGAGGCAATCTTTTTTTTTAAACTTGTCTTTTTTTAAAAATTTTTTTTATTTATTCAATTGTGCATGTATGCGCGTGTGTGTATGTATGTGTGTGTATGTGTGTGTGTGTGTAGAACCATGGACGAATTTGGGAACCACTATGGACCGCCTCCACCTCCTCCTTGATTTTACTCAGTAAGAGGCAATCTTAAAAAAAAAAAAAAAAAAGAAAAGAAAAAGTCCAGGTTGGGGATTTAGCTCAGTGGTAGAGCACTTGCCTAGCAAGCGCGAGGTCTTGGGTTCGGTCCCCAACACGGAAAAAAAAAGTCATGTTTTAAAACCAAAGGCTATCATTAACATTTTTAGATCCCTACTAAGGGCTGGAGAGATGGCCCAGGGGTTAAGCCTGTGCCTTGCAAGCAAAAGGACCTGAGTTCAAATCCTGGATCCTATGTAAAACGTCAGGGTGTGGTGGTGGGGTGGGGTGGGGTGGGGGAGGGGGGAATAGTGATGGCTGCATTTCTGGTGCTGGAGGTAAAGCCAAGAGGAGGTTAGAGCAGTGACTTCTGACACACACGCACACAATAAATATTTTTAAAAAGTAATTAGAACCCTACCTACTCCTCAGGGTAGGGCCTGTGATCTTTCTAGTCAGGAATTTGAAAATTCAAGTAAGTGTGGCCTTCAGGAAAGAGAGACCTCCACTTGTCAACGTTGGTCCAGCATGCAAATGTTCCTAGGTATGCCAAGCATCAAAACATAAATAGGCCAGGCAAAGGAACTTGATTTGGCTTGAGTGTCAAGCACTTTTTAGGATTAAGGCAGAGTTTTTTAGAGGAGAGAAAAAAAGAAACTCACAGATGTGAATCTGTGAGGGGAAAGAGAGCCCTGGAGAACTCACAGACTCCAGACATGGAATCTGTGAGGGGCAAAGGAGCTTCAAGCATGTTTAAAAACACAGATTCAAAGGTCAGGTGTGGTGGCATGGGCCTGCCGTCCCAATACGCAGGAGGCTGGCGCGAGAGGACCAACAGCTCAAAGTCATTTTGACTATATAACAAACTCCAGAAAAATCAAATAAATAGACAGACAGATAGATGATAGATGGATGGATGGATAGATAGATAGATAGAATAGATAGATAGATAGATAGATAGATAGAGAAAAAGACAGACAGGAAGATTGATAGATGGATAAATAGACAGATAGATAGACAGACAGACAGATAGATAAAATAAAAATCAGTTTCAAGACACATGTGGTGCATCGTAGTACTTGCACTCAGGAGGATGAGGCAAGAGGTATTCAACTCTGAAGTCAGCCTGACTTACTAAGTGAAGTCTGTCTCTAAAAGCTCAACAAACAAAAATAAAGAGTTCCAAGTTCTAAATAAATTCCATTTTATCTGAAGGGAAGGCTTACTGTCAAAGCATAGTCAAGCCTACATTCTCCTAAGTCTCTCTCTCTCTCTGAATTTTAACTAGCAGAATTGGAGATGGAATGCTTGATAAGAAAGGGAATGTGGTCCGTGCACATATTGATTCCAAGCAGACTGGGAGGCCTAGGTGCACTCTGTTGGATGCAGTTGAGTTTCTGTGGCTGGTTGGCTAATGGCTGGCTGCTTGCTTGCTTGAGAACTGTCTGGCTGACAGTCATCTGAGATGACAGGCTGGCTGGTTAGTTAGCTATCTAGTTGACTGGCTGGTTAGTTGGTTCATTGGCTGGTAAGTTTGTTGGCTGATTGACCAGTTAATTGATTGGTTGACGACTGAGTGGCTGACTGGTTGTTAATTAGATGGTAGATTGATTAGTTGATTGGTTACTTGGCTGGTGAATTGGCGATTGATTGGCTGTTTAGTCAGTTGACTGGTTCTGAAGCTCCTTATCCTCCTCTGAAATTGTTCTGGAAGGTTCTGAGAGTTATACATAGAATTACCCAGTAACTCAGCAATCTTACTCTTCTCTAGAAATCAAAAGAGTCGAAAACAGGAAATCAAATAGATACTTACCCCCCATATTTTTTTTTTTTTATTATTCCAGGAACATAGCCAGGAATTGGAATATTCAAGTAACACACCCTTCAGAAAAGAGACGCATGGTCAAAGTTCACAGCTCTGTCTGCCGTGTGCTTACCTGAATTTTCAAACTCCAGGCTAGATCGCAAGTAGTAACTCAGTCTTCCTCACAGGCTCGCTCCTGAGCAGCAGGTAGGCCTAAGGATGTTAAATAGACAATCTTCGGTTTGCAGACATGTGACTGTAAGATTATACCACAGCTCTGGCCACAATCAATGCAGGAGAAACTTCTTTAGGAGACACGAAATATTTGGGACATAATATGTTGCTAGTAGCACTGTTCACAAGAGCTGGAACCTGAAAGCTGCCCAGATTCCACTAAGGAATAAATAGAGGGTAAAACACAGCAGGTACACCAGTGGGTGGAGTGTTTGCCTAGCACGCATGAAGCCCCGGGTTCAGTCCCTGGTACATATAAATCAGGCCTCATCATGCACACCTGTGAGCCAAGCACTGGCGAGGTGGATGCACGAGCAAGTTCAAAGTCATCCTTGGCTACAAAGCATGTTTGATGCCAGCCTGGGCCATAAGAGACCCTGTCTCAAAACAAACAAACTAAAGCACTCAAAAAATCTGGTGAGGTGACCCACACCTAGTTTGCTAAGGACTTGGGGGATGAGGTGGGGATTCCCCAAGATGTGAGCATCTCAGTGCTAAAGCAGGAAAGTCCCAGAGCAACCAGAATCAGCTAGTCAGCATATAATTTCAAAAGGCAACTCAGAGTAATCTATCCACTGTAGTCTCTCACAGTGTGCTTTTAACACACGTATGTGCTATGAACTATAAGCGAATTCCTACCAGGATGATACCAAGCTGCAACTAAACCTACAGAATAGACAGCACATGTCATACAGAAGCATGGTTCAAGGGTTGAACCTCTGCCTCCCAAGCACAAAGACCTGAGTTCAGATCCCGGATCCCACATAAAAATGCCAGGTGGAAATAGCAGCAGCCTGCACATCTGGTTCTGAAAGGCAGAGCCTAGGAAATCCCAGAGCCAAGCAAAAAGTAGGTAGAAGCCATCCAGGATGATTCCTGAAGTCACCCTTGGGCTTCCACAAGCGTACACACAGTGCCTTCTGATATACAAAGGTACATACACATGCAATAAACACACACACACAAACACACAGAGAGAGACAGAAAGACAAGGAAACATATAAAGAAGAGGGAGGGAGCAAGAAAAGAAAGGTAAAAACCCAGAGAGTCAGCAGGCACAGGGTTTTT